>JAJOZX010001121.1:685000-807500 GCA_023014485.1 Bathynomus jamesi
CCTAATGCCGACTTAATATCGGGTCGGACATTGAGTACATTGTAATTTGGTTTACAATAACTATGATTATAATTACCAATTAATTCACATTCATTTATTTTCGTTAACTCATTAACTACAGTTTCATTAAAGTACATTAATTATATCATATTAAATCATTATGGTTAATTACAATTGACAGCAGTTAACTATAGTTTACAGTGTTTCATATTTACATTAGGATAACTCTTATTTTGAGATTTAACACAAAGTACATGGGCATATATATGTACATAACACGCATAACGATATATAACATAATCATGCTTTTGAATTAGAATTAAACAAGAGAGGAGGTTTCGTAATTAGGTGCCCGCCTTCCGTGTTGGTCAGCGAAATTCGAAAACGTGTGTCAGCATGACGAGTATCTTGCGAGGGAACAATTAAAAAAAAATAACACAAGATAAAGGTCAAGAAAGGACACGGACGTATCAATTGAATAACAGATAACTTGCGTTATGCGAGTTTGGTCCTTATGTAAAAATTAATAATTGAATATAAAGACTATATAGGAATTATTCATTGTTCATTTTTACATGGCTCTCCCCTCTGGAATGATATTACTACGATAATATAACATCCTAACTAATGCTAACTAGGTGATAACCATTGGTTTTATAATATAGATTTAAATGCACAACATAAGTCGGGGTGGCTAAGTCTAGTTCATGTAGTCTGGGTACGTACTCTTGGTCGTGCATAAATAGTTTCAAGTGGTTCGGTGTTTCTTGTTTTCCTTTGTTCCAAGAACGATCTTTTTATCACAAATATACCGAGGATAATAGCACATATAATAATGAAACTAACGGCAGATGTTCAAAAAATTGTTACAGGTTGTAGTATTTGTAAGAGGTTACTTTGGTTATCATCCTACATTTTAAACCGAATTAATTGATCATTCCATTCAGGGACATGTAGCTCGGGTAGGATGGTTACAGGTTTCATGGAGAGATTTAAGATCTCTATGACGGGTTTAAATTTAATTTGCAACGGGAAGGGGTATGAGACATTAATGATAACCTTGTACGGGTTGTATATTTGGAACGTTTATGAATGCAAGGAGCAACCAATTGGTAGCCGAATAACCAAGGGATTGTGATGAGGGAATAATTTGACGGACACTCGAGAGTAGCGGCAGTCCTGTTCGCAAAAGAAACCCAGATGTCTGGTCCAATTCGAAGTTGGATGGTTTTAGAGGAATTAAATTTTGTAAATGAACATACCGGGGCATGACGGTCACAAATTAAGTCGATAAAGCAAGACCTAGTAGTTGGAAGAATGACTGGTTTGAGTGGAGGGCAAACGAGTTGTTTATTTGTTTGCGGGAATTGGTAATGCCGGACGTCGCTATCTAACATCATAGAATATTCTGACAGATCATTGGTGAGGAAAAGGTAAGGTGGTACGGTGGGTAAATACAATCGATAGACATTAGAGTTGTTTTGGTAGGGTGTTTGGAAAGAGTGAAATTTATATACGTCATAAGTGAGTACATCGAAAAATGGTACAATTATGAGGTATGTGTAGGGGTAGGCCTGTTCAAAAATCAACTTTTTCTTATTTTCATAGGTTTCTGTACATTTTCCCATGCTTTTTGACCTGAAAAAGCCGAAAATCACAACTATTTTGACCTAGGATGTTGGGAAGCATTGCCGCATGGAGCTTTAAATTTTCTGCCTTGAAATCGGCCAAAGCGCCAATTCCGGGGTCCCTTGAATTATGTTTTGCACTTTAACTTTTGATCTAAACAAGATAGAGCAACAAATTAGGTATCAAATGAAAGAGCATAAAATTAGTAAATAATAATAATAATAATAATAATAATAATAATAATAATAATAAATAAATAATAATTAATAATAATAATAATAATAATAATAATTATCTATCATTTTTCAGAAAACAACAGAAACTCAATCAGAACCTAGAAAACCATCTACAAGTTACAACTTCACAATGGCATTAAGCAAGGAGCTGAGGGAGCTCCGTGGGGGCACAGTTGATATCTCAGAACCTCCACGTACTGTCCACAGGCAGGTGTCAACTGGGCCATCTACCAGATCTCTCACTGAAACTTTCCTGGTTGGATACCCTTCAGCTTTTATCAATGGTTCCCAGCTTCCCACCAACAGACAGGCGTTCCAGTATTTCCTTAATCTTCAGAATTTACCGGAAAATGCAGAAGGCCCATGGTTCAAGACCTTGCATATGAAACAGTTGAATCTATCATCCCATTCTGGCAGATGGCTAGGATCAAGACAATGACCAAGTACAACGCAATGAAGCTCTTCATGAAACTACATGAGAAACATCGTGCTCTGGTGAAAAGCAAAGGAAGAGCAAGTAACCCTGGAGGAAAAAGAGGAGCATTTGTGCTGGAATTAGACAGCCTGTTCGATATAGGAGCTCCAGATGCAATCCAGGAAATACAGAACAACAGACTGTTATCCAGAGAGAAGAAAGATGAGGATATCAGGTTCTACGAAGACCAAAAGACTGAGAGGAAAGGTCATATGTCTAGTCATGACAAGATTTTTGAGACAAGATCCCTGCAGCAAACAGCGAGGAATGAAAGACTGCAGCATAGACAAGAACAAGGTAAAACTAATTACTTTGAACGTCACAAAAAGTTTTAAGTTTTACTCCATTGCGATATTTAGCATGTACTTAACAATTACTGTCTTAACATGTTGTACTATTTTACAGCTGCAGCAGAACAAGAGGCAGTTGTTCATGTGGATGACATTACCTGGGGTGACTCAACTGACAACGACGCTAACACAGAGGACATGGATTACCATCAGCCTCGTCCTGGATGTTCTCACCATCAAGACACTGTGACTAGTGTGACTTTGACGTTTCCAAGGAAGGTCATGGAATGTGATGTCATCTGCAATACAGCTGATCGTCTTGGTTTATCAGACAATCAAGTTACTGCCATGGTTTCTGCCACCTTGAACCTCAAAAACCTCAAAAACAGGTCGCAACAGAATGCTGTCCAGGTATAATATCAGCCAGAGTCACATGTCCAAGTTTTGTGAAAACCCCCCACAGTACGCTGCCTTACACTGGGATGGAAAGTTGCTCAAAGATGTCTTGGGCAGTGAACCTGGAAGTACCTCAGAGACTTTAGCTGTGCTAGTGTCTGGTCCACCTTCATACACTGAAGGAAAGTTATTGGGAGTACCTGTCATCGACAATTCTTCTGGCACAGCTCAGGCTGAGGCTTCAATGGATTTACTGGAGACATGGGAACTTACGGATAATGTTACTGCCCTTGTTTTTGACACTACATCCAGTAACAGTGGAGTTCACAGAGGAGCTGCCAAACTGCTAGAGAAAATGCTGAACAAAAAGGTGTTTTATCTGGCCTGTCGACATCACATCCTGGAAATCCTAGTAGGAGCAGTTTGGGAGAAGCTGTTTGGGAAGGTTCAAGGGGCCAGATAATCCCTGGTTTGAGCATCTGAAGGATGTTTGGACGGACTTGTCCAAGGAAAACCCAAAGATGCTGGCTATCAACAGCAAATGGCTGAAGGAAAAGAAGAAGAACAGTGAAGAAATACTCCAAGACATTCTAACAGCAGAAAGGCTTCCAAGAGCCGACTACAGGGAAATGGCTGAACTGACAGTCATTGTTCTTGGAGGAACGCCTCCTCAACGTATTCACTGGAGTCGACCAGGCGCCATTCATCAGGCCAGATGGATGGCCAGAAACCTGTACTCCATGAAAATGCTGATGTTTGCAGATCAACTTCAGTACGACGAAGACACTGTATCAAAGCTGGAAAGACTCAACACCTTCCTTGGCTGTTCTACACTCCTGTATGGATGATATCAATGTCTGCTGCAGATGCTCCCGTGAATGATCTAAGTCTAATCCAGGACATGTTGAAGTACAAGAAAACTGACCCAGAGCTTGCTGATGCAGTACTTAATAAGATGGAAAACCACAAATGGTACCTGACGCAGGAAGTCGTGCCATTTGCCCTGTTCAGCAGTAGATTGAGTGACACATTGAAGCACGACATTGCTGCCCAGTTACATGCCACTGAGAAGCCAGACAGCTTCAGAACAGGAAAGCCTCTATTCCAGAGAGTCACAGCTAAGACCACCCTGGTTGATCTCATTGGCCCAGAATCACATTTCCTGCTGGACACACTGAACATTGGATCCGAGTGGCTTCTGGAACCTGTCACGTCTTGGCCACAGAATGAGGACTACAGAAAAGCGTTGGACTATGTTAAGAATCTGAAAGCGGTGAATGACATTGCTGAACGTGGTGTCAAGATGATGAGCGACTTTGCAAATGTCATAACAACAGATGCCAAGCAAAGGGACTATCTCCTTCAAGCTGTGGAGTTCAACAGACGCCGCTTTGACAGCTTCAAGAAACAAACTCTCAACAACTGACTGTGTAAATGTCATTATGAAATTAATCATCATGTAATGCTTTCACTTCTTGATCGATTAGACTTGTGACAAAATGTTAATCTCAAATTTGTGTCATGAATAAGGCGCCTTGTCTGCCTTGAGTGTGAGAAAACGAATTTTGTGATATTTCTGAAATGTTTGTATGTACCAATGTGCCATTTCTTGTTCCAAGACTATCATAATTGTATAAGTTAGAAAGAGGATTAAAAACAGTTTAATTTGGTGCCTATTTTGTTGCTCTATCTTGTTTAGATAAAACGTTATAGTGCAAAACATGATTCAAGGGACCCCGGAACTGGTGCTTTTGGCCGATTTCAAGGCAGAAAAATTAAAGCTCCATGCGGCAATGCTTCCCAACAACCTAGGTCAAAATGGTTGTGATTTTCGGCCTTTTCAGGTCAAAAAGCATGGGAAAAAGTACAGAAACCTATGAAAATAAGAAAAAGTTGATTTTTGAACAGGGCTAGTGTAGGGGCGTGGTCCATGTACACTTTGTACAGTCCAGGTGTATTCTAGAAATTCGGGTTAATTAGTGTGGTTGAGTGGGAATATGGGTGATAATTTTAATTGTGTCTAGGCGGTGTGAACGAAGGACTGAAGTGTTTCCCATGGTATTAGTGTGGAAAGAGTGATTTTTCCATGGGCTAGCTGGATTGCACGCAAAACCTTGGAATGAATCGTAATTATTTGTTGTAAATACTTATCGATCAGGGTTACTTGTAGGTTAATTATTTCTATTAATTCTAGATATCTTTTGTGTTCTTTGTATTGAGCTAACAGGGATTCAAGGTATGTGAATCTATCCGAAAGGGCGTGGAGGACAAGCGATTGTTTTCATGTAGTGACCTAATAGTTTGTTCTAACATGTGTCCATCGTGTTGCTGATTCCACGCGAAGAGATTCAATTTGAGTTCAATTCTTTTAATATCTTCTTCGGTTGCTAATCCGAAAAAACCCTTGAATATTTTTCCTCCTATATCTATCAGTCCTCTTTTATTTCTTTGATTAAATTTTTCCGAGTTTTGAGTTCCAGTTTGTATCCATGGTAATGCTAATATTTCTGCTAGGGTGCGTGCTGTAGTTTGAATATTTTCGAATGTATTTTCTAATAAAACGCGACTAATCTGGTCGGTTCCCGGGAAATTTTTAACAGAACCTTGAACTTTACTTTCAAACGTTTTTAATAGGGTTTTTATCTGAAGGAGATTGATTTTAATTCTAGCAGGGGGTTGCAAATTGATAAAAAGGTCCGCGTGTCCTTTCAAAAATTTATCTCCTGCAAGCTTTTCTATAACAACTCCGGTAGAAATTTTAATGCTAGGGCTACAAGAGTAAATAATTTGGAAAATTATAAGGGGGACAATTTTATTCATTTCTACGCCTTAGATTATATGAAGCTGGGGGTGGCCGTGTGGATACTTGTGTTTGTGGACGAAGGGGTCGGCCTCGGTTTGGTTGCAATGGGGGTCGACCGTTAAGCTCTGGTTCTGAGCGGGTTCGTTTCTTATGTGAAGGTTCTAGTTCACGTGGTTGATGCATTTGCGGGCGGTAGTAGGGTCCGTGCGTCGATCATCAATCGGTGAGGTTGGTGACAAAGGAGATGGTGGAGTTCCACTGAGTGATCCTCTTGAAGGGGTTTCTCCAGGGACTGGGTCCGATGGGACTGTTGGTTCTGGGGCCTCCTCTTGTTCAGAGATTGGCTCGAGTTCTGGTGGTATTACGAGGTACCAATCTTCGTCATGGGTAGTGGTTCTCGCGGTGACCACTTCACTTTTTTGATCCTTGCTCGATTTGTTAATACCTTGACCTTTCGAAGGATAGGCGGCTCGAACGCCTGGCAGCTGTTTTTTGGGAAGGTGTTGCTCGGCAGCTATCTTCAAATTATCAGCGTGAATGATCTTTAGTTTGGAATGATCCCGGAGGTCGAGGATTTCATAACGATTTTTTCCGAAGTTTTCATAATCCTATATGGGCCATCCCATTTTGGGTATAAATTGCGATGAGCACTTGGCGGTTTCACGCTCTTCAGATAACATCGCATACCGACGATTATAGTTCTTTGACAGGGATGACGCCAATGTTGCTCTTGCTCCATCTGTTGGTTTCGTTGGTCTAGGGCCACGCTTCTCAAACTAGGGGTCGCGTAAATATTATTGGGGGTCGCAGAAACATTTGAAAATATTATTTTTTTCATAAATATACAGTGTTAGTACCTATTGCTTTTATGACATTGAGTGAAGGGTCGCGAAAAAATTTGTCTGATCCAAAGGGGTCGCAAGTGAAAAAAGTTTGAGAAGCCCTGGTCTAGGGCATAGCGGATTATGTCAAAAATCTTGAAAGATCGTTCAGCTAGTTGCTGATTTGCTTCTGTCATCTCGGAAGATGTTAGAACTGCCGAGTCGATTTTGTCCGGCAAATCAAAAGGTGGACTCTTGTCGTAGTGATATAGGACGAAATGACGGGTGTTCCCGATAGACACATTATAGCCATTATTGATGGTTGTTTGTACCATGGGAAGGGAGGATGCATCGACAACGTGGCGAAGGGCTTCTAAGATCTTTCGATTGTGCCTTTCCATTAAGCCGTTGGATCAATCCCAGAATAGGCACCTGAAATCATTTTTAGGTGCTTAATCTGGGATTGAGGCAAAACGCAGGTGCTTAATCTGGGATTGAGGAGAAAAAATATAAACAGTTTTTAGAGATATAATTTCATTGTTTTTATCAAAATTTGAAAAAATCAACTCTAACCTAACCTAACCTAACCTAACCTAATCTTTTGCTATATCTTCTGCTTTTTTGGCTAGTTTTGCTATTCTTACCAGTTTGATTTTTACCTGATTTTCACATTTAATATTTTATTAATAATATTATTCGATTTCTATTTCAGAAATAATTTTTCTTTATTCATTAAACTACTTTAAACCTTTTATAACTTTGCCTTTATTACATTTGTAATAAACATTGTATAAACAATAAATTTTGTAATCATCAGGTTTTTTTTATTTAATTCCTTGCATAAATATCCAGTATGCCAAAGGCCCTGGCAAAGAACTGGAATGGACATACTGGGACCATTCCCCAAAACATCAAATGGAAACCAGTACATCATTGTGTTTACGGACCACTTCTCGCGTTACAGCGAAGTAGCTGCCATTTCAGACCAGACCTTGGAAATTGTGGCAAGAGCCCTAGTGGAACGCGTCATCCAGAATCATACTACTCCTTCCATCCTAATTTAAGATAACGCTCTTAGTTTCACGTCCAAACTGTTCGAGTCATTCTGTAACATGTGCAAAATTAAAAACACACACATTGTGGCATACCATTCGAAATGGTCCCAGTATGTCCATTCCAGTTCTTTGCCAGGGCCTTTGGCATACTGGATATTTATGCATGGGAGCTGTGGACGGTACGTTGCCTTTATGTTTTAAACAAGACGGACATTCAGCGATGTATTTCTGTTAATTTCAAAAAAATGATATCGCTTCAAAAGACTCTTGATGGTGCGATCCGGCTCCATATGGCCATACAAAGGTGGGTCGTGACAAAGTCCAATGGCTATATCTAAGAGATCCTTTGGTATTTCCACGAGGTCGTTTCCATCTTCGTTCCTAAAATGTACGAGCCCATCTTTGAGGTTGTACTGTTCTTTTACCTTCGATGGTTCCTTTTGTTGCAGGCGCGCCCGAAGGTTTTGGATGTGTTGGTCCTGTTGTTGGGAGTACTGCAGATACTCGTAGTCGAACACAGGAAGAATTCCTATTTTATTCACTTGGGCGTCTGGCTTGAGTCACGACAATCCGTCTGGAATAACTTGAAATTTTCCAGGTTTGTATACGGTTTTTGCCGCAAAGTCCTGAATCAACAGAGTCCATCTACTCAACCGTCCTTCAAGTAGCTTGTCCTTGAAGAGATACGTGAGTGGCTTATGGTCAGTTTT
This sequence comes from Bathynomus jamesi, assembly GCA_023014485.1. Lineage (NCBI taxonomy): Eukaryota > Metazoa > Arthropoda > Malacostraca > Isopoda > Cirolanidae > Bathynomus > Bathynomus jamesi. Next base: position 693,416 of record JAJOZX010001121.1, read on the forward strand.
GATGGCTACATCGTAGCCATAGATGATATTTCGGAATTTTTTCAAAGCCCAATATACCGCTAGGGCCTCTCGGTCCGTAGTGGAATAATTCCGTTGAGGCGCAGAGAGAAGTTGACTGGCATAAGCACTGGGTAATTCCACACCATCTATGTCCTGTAATAGGACGGCTCCTAGTCCATAGGAGAAAGCATCTGTGGCTATGACAAAGGGTTTTGTGTAATCAGGATATTGGAGGATGGGATGACAGGTTAGTTTACCAATTAAAGTTTCAAAGGCATGTTGGTGATCAAATTCCCAGTTAAATTTAGCATTTTTCTGGAACAAATTAATAATGGGTTTAGCAATATTTGAAAATTGGGGGATAAAATTCCGATAAAATCCGACAAAACCAATAAATGCACGAGCGTCGTCGGTGGTTTTGGGTACAGGGTACCTTTCCAGTGCTTCGAGTTTGGCTAGATCAGGTTTAATTCCCGTGGATGATAGTATCATAAAAACCTTAGGTATACCAGGGACTCTTGTAAAAAGTTGCACCTTGCAAGTTTCAGTTTAAGGTGTGCTTTTCTCAAGCTTGATAGCACATTCAGAAGACGTTGAAAGTGTGTTTTTATGTCCGAACTGTAAACGATAATATCGTCAAGATAAAGGAGAGCTTCAACACCTAATACGTCGGAAAGAACATATTCTTCAACCTAGAGAAATTAGCAGGCCCATTTCAGACTCCGAAAGGTAAAACCTGGAATTCATAATGGCCTCGGTTAACCCTTAAGTGGGCGCGCCTCTATTCAAAACTTAAGTGGGCGCGCGGCGCACGGAATACACCGTAGTCCTTTAATGACTTTAAAGGTAAATAAAATCATTTTTGAGTAAAATAAATGTATTTTATTAAGATTTTTATGTATGCATTTCTTGTTATTCAGTGTCTATATGTCAACATTTCTGTGACATATTTCACAGGTGTATGTTATTTCCATGTGGTTTTTGCATGTGAAGTTTGTGCAAGTTCCATATTTCAGAGTTGTGTTATTGTTTTTTGCACGCCCACATATATAACACCTTCCCCTTTTCATTTCTACTTTGCTTTCTCGTGCTCTTTTATTTGCTGGTTCCTCCTCTTCTTGACTTACGTGTTTTGAAAGTATTGCTCTAATATTTCCTGGAAGGCTTTTTATATTCTTTCTTTCCTTCAAATGACTCCTTAGTAAGCCCATTGCTAGCATTTTCAAGAAATTTCTTCTATATTTGTGTGCAGTCTCTCTATGTGTTGCATTGAATAACACTTGAGCATTGATTCCTGCTACATTTAGCAATGCAAAGAACAGTGCAAGGGGCCATCTTCGTGTTCTTCTCGACACTGAATAAGTTCCACACATCTGGTCTACTGTATCTACTCCCCCTTTTGTCATATTGTAATCCATGATCATTTCTTGTTTGCTTGTTAGCGAGTTGATGGCTGCATCATGATGCATTGTTGAAAACAATATTACAGACTTATTTTGCTTAGGTACATAAGACACCATTGTTACATCTTTCTGGAATCCAAATAGGGAAGACTTTACTTTTCTCCCCTTGCTCGGTTGAAACTCTTTTGGCAGTTCTCTCTTATTTTTCCTTACTGTACCAAGGAATGTTATTTTGGAATTCAATAGGGACAGGACAAGAGGATAACTAGTATACCAATTGTCACAGGTCAAATTCCGATTAGAGCCTTTTAGATAATCGATTAGCCGGTTTACAATCGCTGATGGCGTGTTGACAACGGAAAATGGGCCATCTGGCTGTTTCCCACAATATACGTACATCCAAATTGCATGTATAGTACGTTTTTGAGTCTGCTAGTGCGAAAATTTTTATACCATATTTTGCAGGTTTCTTTGGCATATATTGTATAAAACTGCATCGTCCTCTAAATGATTCCAATTTCTCGTCTATGGTAACTAACTCACTTGGTGAATAACAGTCTTTGCAATTTGCCACAAATTTGTCAAGTATTGTCCTTATGGCTGCAAATTTGTCAGTTTCCTGTCTTATAAGCCTTGTCCTTTTGTCATCAAACCGGACACAAGCGAGCAAAAACAGAAACCTTTTGTAACTCATTGTAGCACGAAAAATTTCTATGCGTGTACCATCATCAGTCCAAAGTTCAAGAAAATTTGTGTGATTTGCTTTCTTTAGACCAGCAAGATAAAGAAGTCCAATAAATGCCAGTATTTCACCTTTTGTAGTGTTTTTTATATCTCTGTCTCTGGAATAGTCGTGAGTTGAACGTTTATCTTCAATGGTCAAATTCGTGCAAATTACAATAGTATCTATCATTCCTTCATCAAAGAAGTTAGAAAAAGCTGACAACTCATCTGTCACATTTGAGCACTTACTTTTGATCTTGGCTTAATTTTGGTCACGATATTGGTAGAGGGAGTTCTACTAAACTTACTTCTAAAAGGAGTTTTCTTCCAAATTGTTGTTCCATCTTTTCCAAGAAAGCAATTGACTTCATCTTCTACTTCACTCGAGCTAGAATTATCATCTGAAGAGGCCGCCTGCTCTGAGTTAGAGTCATGTTCTTCTTCAACTAGAATCTCCTCTTCAGAATCTTCATCACTTCCATCAATGTCCTGTTCTGATAACATAACTCTGCCAATGTGGCAGCAATATGATCATCACACACCATTTGTTCAGCCCTATAAAAAATGAAATTTACAGGTAAAAAAATAATTTTTGAAAAGCAATTATCAAATATAGTATTTCTCTTCATTCAAAACAAAGACAATAATCAAAACTCACAAATAAAACTAATAACATGAATATAAACAGGTGTAGAAAAGAAAAAAAATCCCTTAAAGATTACTTACATAACTGGGCGCGCGGCGCACAAAGTGCTATGTCTCCGAAAAAATTTGAAATCGGAGCTCCTAACGGACACAGAAAACGCAGCAGAGAACGGCAACCACTCTACGCGACAGTTCGTGAGTGACTAGGAGGGTACCTGTAACGACAAATATATTTCAGCGAAATTCACCAAATATTTCAAATTTTTGGCGGTTTGGCGCACTGCATGCGCCAGCGCGACCAGTTAAGGGTTAATGGAGAAAGCAGTCAATGCCCGAGATTTAGGACTGACCTCCATTTGCCAATAACCGGATGCTAAATTGAGGGATGAAAAGAAGTTAGCTTTCCCTACATTCAGAATTGTTTCTTGCATGTTTGGAATAGGGGAATGGTGAGGGATGGTAATGTGGTTCAGACGTCTAACATCTATATAAGGGCGAGATGTTCCGTCCTTTTTGGAGACAAGAATCATAGGAGGCGACCAGTAACTAGCTGAAGGCTGAATGACATCCTGCTCCAACATGTCCGTGATGTGTTCCTCAATAGTGACTAATTGGGAATGTGGAACCCAATAGGGAGGAATGAAAATGGGTTTGGAATTGCGTTACAGCGTGATTTCAAAAGAGACCAAATTAGTTCGGCCCAGAGGATCTCCTTTTAGGGCAATCACATCTCTATTTCTTATCAGGAAATCGAGAAGTGATTCCATTAGTTTGGGATCCTGTAAGGCTGGTGACTCCTGAAGGGAGTGCTCCAGACATTTCTTATATTCTTCTTTCAATACTGAAGGGTTTAACTCTAAGGAACTGGAAACACGATTTATCGTACTGGTGGGGAAATCTGAATCTATTTCTACTGTGGAAACAGTTCCTATTTTCTGATTTGAAGTTAATTCGATAGGGCTTTTTCTTTTCTTTAAACAGACAACAGGGATAGCTGAATTCTGACTCTGACTAAAGACTTAGGCAATAAGAACATCTCTTTTGAAATTACTTTTCTCTGTAATCAGAGTACGCTCTGACTCTAATAATTTTCCTTGACTGTCGACTACTTTTGCTAGGAAACAGATCTTCTCATAAGGTGCTACTGTTATATGATCGGTAGGGCATATGAAAAATTGAAAATCTGACTCTGGTTCGGCGGCTAAAATTTTCCTTATGGGCTGAAATGAAGCTGGCTGAACTGAAAGTGGCTGAACTGAAAGTGGCTGACTGGAAACTGACTGACTGGAAACTGACTGACTGGAAACTGACTGTGTTGATCCAACTAGATTCAACAACTGGAACTGATTACTCTGAGGGCTGATTTCTGGAGCGGTTGTCCCTCTGGATGCAACCGACTGACTTGAACTGCTATCAAGTGGAGGAGGTTTCCTATTTCTTTCGGAAATCTGAACTGAACTAATTCTATTAGCATTAAGCTGTCTGTTATTATCATGGAGATGGTGTGTCCTATTTCGAAACTTTACTAGCTTTCCGACTGGGTAACTCTCCCATTGATTCCGGTTAAAAAAATCCATACCTAGTAGGATATCTGTCTGAAAGGTCGTGACTGTGTCCACTATACAACATTTCACGGGGAATAACGCGTTTCCAACTTCTAAATATAATTCAATTTCTCCGTATGTAGGTATGGGTGTGCACGTAACTCTGAGTTGAGAGGAGGGTGCCTTAATTTCATATTTGTAATCTGTCCCCTCTAGTAATTCATCTACACATTGTTTCTTAATTAACGTCGCGTTTGCTCCTGTATCTAGGAGAGCGGTTAAATCTTGGTTATCTATGCTACAATTTATTATTAAATCTAGGAGGTTTGCAACTATTATCCTGATGGGGAGTTGGTATGTGTATTTGGGTACATTACTGCTCTTTAGGAGGAAGGACGTTGAACTGCCGCCTCCAATGTAGGGTCTAAAAAAGGGCTCGAATTGTCTTCTATGGGAGGACCTGGGTCATATTCTATGCCTATGGGATCACCATACGCTGGAGGGTTTTCTTGAAAACTGTACTCTGGGGAAAATGATTCCTCCGCAGGTACTTCTACGTACCGAACTATCCGACCTTGCTGATTGTACTGGGGTTTGTACACGGGGTAATAGTGTGATTGACCCTGTGGTCGAAATCTATTTGGTTGGTGGTTCGACTGAGGCTGGGACTGGTTTCTGGGGATTGGAGGACTTTAGGGAACGTTGGTGGTTCAATTTCTGGAATTGGGGCCTATACTCTGCAGGGGCTTTATCAGCACATTTTTGGCGATAGCCACGGCAATGACCATTAGGGTGTCCCATTTTTCACTTTTTTAAAAAATGTCAATGTCCATACTTTTTTCTTGTTAGAAATGGTCCACTGAATGCAACCATTTCAAAAGAAAATCTTTTTCTGAATTTTAGGCCCCCCCCCCCCCCCGAAATATTTTGCTCTCTCGGAATGCAAAAATTGGCACTTTAGGAAGTACATTTGACACTGAGGAGCCAATTATTTATACAACACCTACATATTTGGTACAAAATGATAGCTACATTCATGCACCTAACATTAAAACACCCATCGGAAGTGTTTAATAAATGAAAAAGAATTTGTACATCAAAATCGATTCATTACAGGAACTTTTTACCACAAAAATGTTACCTCATGAAAAAATCACGAGTAATTTTTACCAAAATTATTTGAAAGTTATTTCTAATATCTCATTTTTAACACGAGTGTTACCGCCACTCATAGAGCATCATCCCAATGCAGCTCCACGGCGATGGGCTTTGATAAGATAGGATGAAAAATCGAACAAAGATAAATTCAAATTATGCTATCAAAGTGGGAACAACTTTGTAAATACAGAAATTTGCAAAGCCCCATCGTTTTTTTTTTTTAATCATTGCATAAATCAAAATATACTTTTACAAGAAAAAAGGAATAAAGTTAATAAAATACAAAATATATAGCTTTCCAATATACAACTAAAAAGAAACACAACATTAGAATGGTATATTACTTAGGCCTAACTAGTCTTGTCTTTTTGTCATACTGATTAATATTTTCTTTGAAACAACAGGGATCATACGCCTGTTTTCTTCAACAACCTGTAGAAGTTCCTGAATTTCATTCTCATCCTTGCATGTGCCATAGAAATCTTGCATCAATTTAACTTCCCGCTCCGCCGTATCATTAACAACTTTTGCAAAAGAAATTATATTCTTCATCCTGATATAATCTTCATCAGTTTCCCACATAAGAACAAGCTTTCTAAGCCAGTCGCCTGTTGAGTCTAGTTGGCGAAAGAAAAGACTTGGAACCAATAAGTCGGTGGAGCTTAACATTCTGTTTCAAAATGGGGAAGACAGGTTGGCCCATATGAAAGTCTTTAGGATGGACAGAATGTAATAGTTCTTTTGTCATCATGCTCTTATCTTCATTGCTCAAAGAACCAAAGAGAGCCACTGGTGTAAGTTCCTCAGTTAGGTACCAATAATGACCTTTAAAAGTGTTTAAAGCTGTTTCAGCGATATCACTGTCTATTTGCTTGTAGCGAACCATTTCCCTGTAAAAGTCGAGATCATTTATAAGGGCATCAACTGCGTTTGTGCACGAAAGCCAATACTTTCCATAGAAAAGTGTCGTAAAGATACACATCCTTTCAAGCTTATAAATGGTCATTGAGTCAAACCCAACTTGATTGCAGAAAGCATACATTTTATGTATATAAAGTATAGCTGCCATCCATCTTGCGTGATGAAATGCCCCAGGCTTCATCCAGTGCGTTCATCGTGAAGGGACTACGTCAAGAATCAGAAGTGTTGTTTCAGCAACTTCCCTATAGTCATCTCGGGGAAGACTCCTTTTATTGTTAAGGACATCTTTCATATATTTGATGTTTTCCTCTTTTAAATTCCGCAGATATCGATCTTTTATTTCAAGATGCTTATGCGGTTGTTTGGTGTCAATATTCTTCCAATAGTTTTCTTTGAATTTCTTGAAATCTTCATTTACTGGAGAAGTCGTCTTACCAAATATTTTCAAGTAGACAGCCGATAAAATTCTCTCAGCCATGTGATGACGGCAGACCATCCAAAACAATTTTTTCCCGAGTAATGGAAGCAGTGGTATCAAAAACCATGCCATGCACATTATTCTCCAATTTCCAGCTAAACATAGACTCTACAACTGCTGATGCTTGTGTCAGTCCAGTTGTATTTTCGATTTTCGGCACGGAGAGTAACTTTTCTACATCCCTACCTCCAGTAACAAGAATCGCCAATCTCTCTTCTTTCTCATTTGATAGATCACCAATCATTTTGCTCTCAGTGAATCAAAACATTCAGGAGCAATAAATTCCTCTCTGATGGATTCTGCCTTTCTTTTCCTTGTTTTAGCTGCTCGACCTGCCGTACTTTTTGAAATACTCATTTCAGCAATATTTTTTCCACACTCTGCTGCAACTACTGAAGCAAAGCCACTACGTTGTCGTAATGAAAGGCCTAGGCGATCTGCTATATTTGATATTAGGTTTGACTTAAGCACGTTTACAGCCTTCTTTGATGGACCTGGCTTGGGAGAGAAGTCTTCATCTGCCTCGTCATCTCCTGAATCACTGTCAAATGTATCTTCGCGCTCTTCACCCTTACCTTTTTTACCTAAAGATTGGCGTTGTTCTTCTTTCATTGTTCGATTTTTCTCTTCACGAATCCTGGCCTGTTTTCTGAACACCTTTGCAACGTATCCTTTGTCAATTGGACCCAAACAGTATTTCCTCTCACCTCGCTGATCTTCTAAAAATGCAATATCTTCAGTCTTCTGATCTGTAGATTTCATTGAATCCTTTCGAATTTCTTCAACAGCATTTTGGGTCGAAATGGCGAATAATTTATTCATATGATCCAAGAAATTTTGCTTTTCGCACTCATATTTTTTTCTATTTCTATGTTTAATCAAGTTATCATGTTTATTTATAAAATCAAGTATCATCATTCTTGGTGATTTATGTTTAGCGATGTCTTTCGAGGGAATGCCTGCCTTATTCCAAATACATCTAACTTTTCGTAAGACAATTTTTATATTTTCCTCCTTTGAGACATTTCTCTCATTGATTTGTTGTCTTCTCAAAAAGAAAAAATATCTTGTGACATCACCATTTGTTGGAAGCATGCAGCCTTCTTCAGTATGTATATCATCTTTGAGTTTACCTAATATTGAATCATAAGTTGTTATATCTTTTCTGAGCACTGGCTTACTACTAGCCATATCTAAAGTACTGTTGTGAGCCTACAAACACACAGCACTTCTACAGGACAACAACTGACAACACAAACACTCTGTGTTGAACAGAAACGCCACGAGAGGGCAGTATCATAACAGTACTATGTTATGTTCGCAAATTTTTTTTCATAAAACTGAAAAATATAAATTTAATATACAGGGTGTCCCAGAATTAACTATCTATTTCAATGAAATCGGACAAATTTTTTAAAAACACACTTTTATTTATGTTTATCATGTTTAATATGTGTTAAAAATGTATAAATTTCTAAATTTTTTTCATAATTTTATTTTCATAATTTTTTTCATAGTTTTTCATAGTTTTAGTTTCATTCTCTTTCAGAACCCGATTAATAATGAATACACAAGAACGCATCTTTGTTGTAACATCCCGTATCAAAGGAATGCAATGTAATGAAATCAGAGAAAAATTTACAAGAAGATTCCACAGAACCGGTCCTACAGACAAAGCGATTCGTGAACTTGTGAACAAATTTAAAAGAACTGGATCCGTACACGACGAGGTGGGAAGAGGACGCCCAAGGACAGCACGTAACAGTACCGAACAGGTACGACAATTGTTTGAGGATGAACCAACAACTTCGGTTAGGGAGGCCGGTCGAAGACTCAACATATCCAAGACAACAGTTCATAGAATCTTGCGTTCGACAATGATGAAAAAGGCTTTGATACGGGATGTTACAACAAAGATGCGTTCTTGTGTATCCATTATTAATAGGGTTCTGAAAGAGAATGAAAATAAAACTGAAAAAGTATGAAAAAATTATGAAAATAAAATTATGAAAAAAATTTAGAAATTTATACATTTTTAACACATATTAAACATGAAAACATAAATAAAAGTGTGTTTTTAAAAAATTTGTCCGATTTCATTGAAATAGATAGTTAATTCTGGGACACCCTGTATATTACCTAAATTATTAACAATACTGCATAAAACTACATAAATAAAAATATATAATAAATAATAATTTATTGGAAATAGAGAGTAAATAAACATAGGGAGCCTACCTAAAAATATTTACCCTTAATTTCGACCTACTATAATGAAAGAATATTAATTATAAGTATTATTCATATATTAAACACTTTTGATGGATTTTAATGTTAGGTGCATGAATGTAGCTATCATTTTGTACCAAATATGTAGGTGTTGTATAAATAATTGGCTCCTCAGTGTCAAATGTACTCCCAAAATGCCAAATTTGTATCCCGAGAGCGCAAAATATTTCGAGGGGGGTGGGGGGACCGCTAAAATTCAGAAAAAGATTTTATTTTGATATAGTTGTATTCAGTGGACCAGTTCTAACAAGAAAAAAGTATGGACATTTACATTTTTTAAAAAAGTGAAAAATGTGACACCCTAATGACCATGTTCGTGAGAGTGGGAGCAATAAGTGGGATAATTGCACTGACTTATCATGTGCCCAAAGCTATCGCAGTTAAAACAGTGTGGAGGAATGCGTGTATTCTGGGTTTGGGGGGCTTGTTTCTAGGGTGGTGTTCCCTGCATCGGCCTCGATTTATAGGGTTGTTGTTGTTGCTGTTGGCGTTGTGGTTGCTGCTGCTGAATGTAATGTATGGGAGTTTCTCTACCCTTTCGATAGTTCTGGTTTGCTAAATCTGGGTAATGTTCCCGTGTTTTATTTATGGCTATACTTACTGGTTTGTCAACATTTAGAAACTCTTGAAACTTTTTTTTAGGTGCTCCGGGTAGGTTTTGGTAAATGGTCGTTGCTACTATTAGGTTCCTCTATTTTGAAGTGAAAGTAATGCCACACGCATTTTCTGTGGCTCGGAGGGCTTCTCCTACGAGTTTATGTGTTCGTGTAATAAAATTATTTAAATCTTCATGTTCCTCTTTCTTCCATTTAGCTTGGAAGACTGCTTCTAACGTGGGTAAGAGTTGTGCAAGTGTTATTTCTTTAAAAAATTCTAATAAGTTTTGTTTAAAATTGTCCCATGTTGTAGCTTCGCTAATGGATGGGACGTAGGTGACTGTATCATGAGCATTTCCTTCTTTAGGGTCGATAAAGCTTTTTGCTTCCCTAATCTTTATATCATCATCGGTGATGTTTTCGCGTAAGAAATGTTGTTCTAAAGACTCAATCCAAGGTCTTACGCATGGTTCAACAAAGTGATTATCTATGGTCCCCTTAAAAATTAAGAGAGTATGGGGAAGGTTTACTAGTCTACCTAAGTTAATGTATGCTGGGACGGGGGTTTGAGACATATTGGCTTGTACTTGATCTGAAGTTTATGGGGTTGGGAATATGTTTGAAGGGCGCGGGGTAGGTGGAAAAATTGGTGTAGGGAAATTTTCGATGTCAGAAAGCGCACCGTCGGAATCGCTCATATGTGAAGGTACTATTAATGTGTTCTAATTTGGTCTGCTTGACCGTCCTTAATTTATGGAATGATCACTTAAGGTTTTTTCCTAACTACTCTATCTAAAAAATACACATTAATAAATGCACAACAATTTGCCTAACTAGGGGAAAACTTGAAAAGATTGCAAACAAAATAATAATAAAAAAATGTAAACAAGATTTCACTCGAATGTACGTGAAGGTATGGTAATATAATGCTTGGTACATTAAATAAAATTATGCTATACTAACTCTAATAGTGGAAATAACTCGGTTTTACTAAAAAGAAATGTATCACTGGTGTATGAAATGTTCACTGTTTTTTTTGTTAATTCTGGCTCGATATTAATAATTAACTATTAATAATACTGACTTTTCAATTGTTTAGAGATTATTTAAAAAAAAAGTTCTGTACTTAACAAGATTCCTACGGCGAAAAAATTGGAGACGTGTCCTGAAGATGTGTCTTGCTGGTCACTTGTTCTTGGATGAAAACTAGGCGTGGAGAACTTGGAGTCGTGACACACCGGTTCAAGGGTGGAAGTAACGAACTGGAAGTCGTGACACGTCGGTCAATTAGATGTTGGTTCTAGTTCCAGGGTCTGGAAAACTGGAAGAATCCTGGATGCAGAGTTCACCAGTTGTTAACCCCTCCGTCTATGGCCTGGGTTGGTTCGAAGTCGACGGGGGTTCTAGTTAGGTGGCAGCAATGGATGTGTTACTTGCAGTAGTTTCTTCTATATTACTCTCCGTGTTCTTCTATAGTGGCTCGGAGGATTCTGGGAGGCTTACTAAATCCTCTGAAGATTCCCGGTTTCTTCTCATAACGTATCGGGAAATTTTAATGACTAAGTTCTCTGAAGAGAGCAAGGCTCGAAGGAGAAGATAAAGACTATTTCTTACTGTAATTTACTACAAAAATGTACAAGCAGTGCTCAGCCCTTGAGTTTACTTCTGAATGAACATGGAAGAAATTATTGGAGTTTATATACCCCGAATCTACTAACATCATCATTATTAAGTGTTGAAGAGGCTGTATTATTTTTGCACCATACTTAAAATAAAGTAATTTTTTATTGTGACATTGGTTAAACAGATAAACAGGATATAGGAAGAGGAAGCCATATTTTTATCTTAAACCGCGTATTTTCAGATCTGCTGTTTCCCTGATCCGCCAAGTTAATTAGAAACGGAAATTGAACCATGCATCTTTATACTAAGATATGCATATAAGTAAAAATTAAAGGTTTAAGATTTACAATCAAATGCTTAGGCAAGTCATGACTTCATCTTTTATAACGAAGAGAGAATGTACACAAAACATGAACACTGCAACTTTTAATCAGGATTCATGATTGAGCTAAATCTAAGAAAATTATTAAGAAATTTTAAAAAGAACAAGTCACCAATTATTTGGCAAAGTCGAAAGCACTCCAAAAATTTATCACAACCAAAAAAATAATAATAAAAAATAAGAATATCGCCGCGTATACATTCCTAATGGCGATATAATATCGGGTCGGACATTGAGTACATCGTAATTTTGGTTTACTGTAACTATGATTATAATTACCAATTAATTCACATTCATTTATTATCGTTAATTAAAGTTTCATTAAAGTACATTAATTACATCATATTAAATCATTATAGTTAATTACAATTGACAGCAGTTAACTATAGTTTACAGTGTTTCATATTTACATTAGGATAACTATTATTTTGAGATTTACTAGAAAGTACATGGGCACATAATATATATACATAACACGCATAACGATATATAACATAATCATGCTTTTGAATTAGAAGTAAACAAGAGACGAGATTTCGTAATAAGATGCCTGCCTTCCGTGTTGGTCAGCGGAATTCGAACACGTGCGTCAGCATGACGAGTATCTCGCGAGGGAACAATTAAAAAAAATAACACAAGATAAAGGTCAAGAAAGGACATGGACGGATGAATTGAATAACAGATAAATTGCGTTATGCGAGTTTGGTCCTTATGTAAAAATTAATAATTGAATATAAAGATTGTATAGGAATTATTCATTGTTCATTTTTACATGGCTCTCCCCTCTGGAATGATATTACTACGATAATATAACAGCCTAACTAATGCTAACTAGGTGATAACCATTGGTTTTATAATATAGATTTATATACACAACATAAGTCGGGGTGGCTAAGTCTAGTTCACTTGGTCTGGGTACACACTCTTGGTAGTGCATAAATAGTTTCACGTTTTCTTGTTCTTGTTTCTTGTTTTCCTTTGTTCCATGAATGATCCTTTTATCACAAATATACCGAGGATAATAGCACATACAATAATGATACTAACGGCAGATGTTGAAAAAATTGTTACAGGTTGTAGTATTTGTAAGAAGTTATTTTGGTTATCATCCGAAATTTTAAACCGGCTTAATTGATCATTCCATTCAGGGGCATGCAGCTCGGATAGGACGGTTATAGGTTTCATGGAGAGATTTAAGATCTCTATGACGGGTTTAAATTTAATTTGCGACGGGAAGGGGTATAAGTCATTAATGGTAACCTTGTCAGGGTTGTATATTTGGAAGGTTTTTGAACGCAAGGAGCAACCAATTGGTAGCCGAAAAACCATAGGGATTTTGATGGAATAATTTGACGGACACTCGAGAGTAGCGGCAGTCCCCTTCGCAAAAGAAACCCAGATATCTGGTCCAATTCGAAGTTGGATGGTTTTAGAGGAATGAAATTTTGTAAACGAAGATACCGGGGCATGACTGTCACGAATTAAGTCGATAAAGCATGACCTATTAGTTGGAAGAATGACTGGTTTGAGTGGAGGGCAAATGAGTTGTTTATTTGTTTGCGGGAATCGGCAATGCCGGACGTCGCTATCTAACATCATAGAATATGCTGAGAGATCTTTGGTGAGGAAACGGTAAGGTGGTACGGTGGGTACATACAATTGATAGACATTAGAGTTGTTTTGGTAGGGTGTTGGGAAAGGGTGAAATTTATATACGTCATAAGTGAGTACTTCGAAAAATTGTACAATTATGAGGTATGTGTAGGGGCGTGGTCCATGTACAGTCCAGGTGTATTCTAGAAATTGGGGATAATTGAGTGGGAATATAGGTGATAATTTTAATTGTGTCTGGGCGGTGTGAACCAAGGACTGAAGTGTTTCCCATGGTATTAGTGTGGAAAGAGTGATTTTTCCATGGGCTAGCTGGGTTGCACGCAAAACCTTGGAATGAATCGTAATTATTTGCTGTAAATACTTATCGATTAGGGTTACTTGTAGGTTAATTATTTCTATTAATTCTAGATATCTTTTGTGTTCTTTGTATTGAGCAAACAGGGATTCAAGGTATGTGAATCTGTCCGAAAGGACACGGAGGAAGCGATTGTTTTCGTGTAGTGACGTAATAGTTTGTTCTAACATGTGTCCATAGGATTGCTGATTCCGCGCGAAGAGATTCAATTTGAGTTCAATTCTTTTAATATCTTCTTCGGTTGCTAATCCGAAAAAACTCTTGAATATTTTTCCTCCTATATCTATCAGTCCCCTTTTATTTCGTTGATTAAATTTTTCCGAGTTTTGAGTTCCAGTTTGTATCCATGGTAATGCTAATATTTCTGATAGGGTGCGTGCTGTAGTTTGAATATTTTCGAATGTATTTTCTAACAGAAAGCGACTAATCTGGTCGGTTCCCGGGACATTTTTAACAGAACCCTGAACTTTACTTTCAAACGTTTTTAATAGGGTTTTTATCTGAAGGAAATTGATTTTAATTCTAACAGGGGGTTGCAAATTGATAAAAAGGTCCGCGTGTCCTTTCAAAAATTTACCCTCTGCAAGCTTTTCTATAACAACTCCGGTAGAAATTTTAATGCTAAGGCTACAAGAGTAAATAATTTGGAAAATTATAAGGGGGACAATTTTATTCATTTCTACGCCTTAGATTATACGGAGCTAGGGGTGGCCGAGTGGATACTTGTGTTTGTGGACGAAGGGGTCGGCCTCGTTTTGGTGGCAATGGGGGTCGACCGTTAAGCTCGGATTCTGAGCGGGTTCGTTTCTTATGTTAAGTTCTAGTTCACGTGGTTGATGCATTTGCCGGCGGTATGTAGGGTCCGAGCGTCGATCATCAATCGGTGAGATTGGCTCGAGTACTGGTGGTATTACGAGGTACCAATCTTCGTCATGGGTAGTGGTTCCCGCGGTGACCACTTCAGTTTTTTGATCCTTTCTCGATTTGTTAATACCTTGACCTTTCGAAGGATAGGCGGCTCGAACGCCTGGCAGCTGTTTTTGGGAAGGTGTTGTTCGGCAGCTATCTTCAAATTATCAGCGTGAATGATCTTTAGTTTGGAATGATCCCGGAGGTCGAGGATTTCATAATGATTTTTTCCGAGGTTTTTCATAATCCTATATGGGCCATCCCATTTTGGGTATAATTTGCGATGAGCACGGCGGTTTCACGCTCTTCAGATAACATCGCATCCCGACGATTATAGTTAGTTGACAGGGATGACGCGTATGTTGCTCTTGCTCCATCTGTTGGTTTCGTTGGTCTAGGGCATAGCGGATTATGTAAAAAATTTTGAAAGATCGTTCAGCTTGTTGCTCATTTGCTTCTCCCATCTCGGGAGATGTTAGAACTGCCGAGTCGATTTGGTCGGACAAATCGAAAGTTAGACGCTTGTCGTAGTGATATAAGACGAAATGAGGGGTGTCTCCGATAGACACATTATAGCCATTGTTGATGGCTGTTTGTACCATAGGAAGAGAATCATCTCATGTACGGGAGGATGCATCGACAACGTGGCGAAGGGCTTCTAAGATCTTTCGATTTTGCCTTTCCACTAACACCTTTGCCTGCGGATGGTACGCCTCAATGTGTGTGTTTTTAATTTTACACATGTTACAGAGTGACTCGAACAGTTTGGACGTGAAACTAAGGGCGTTATCCGAAATTAGGATGAAAGGAGTAGTATGATTCTGGATGACCCGTTCCACTAGGGCTCTTGCCACAGTTTCTGAGGTCTGATCTGAAATGGCAGCTACTTCGCTGTAACGCGAGAAGTGGTCCGTAAACACAATGATGTACTGGTTTCCCTTTGATGTTTTGGGGAATGGTCCCAGTATGTCCATTCCAGTTCTTTGCCAGGACCTTTGGCAAACTGGATATTTATGCATGGGAGCTGTGGAAGGTACGTTGCCTTTGTGTTTTAAACAATACGGACATTCAGCAATGTAGTCATGTAACTTTCTGTTCATTTCGGGAAAATGGTATCGCTCCAAAAGACTCTTGATGGTGCGATCCGGCACCGTGTGGCCATACAAAGGTGAGTCGTGACAAAGTCCAATGGCTATATCGACGAGATCCTTTGATATTTCCACGAGGTCGTTTCCATCTTCGTTCCTAAAATGTACGAGCCCATCTTTGAGGTTGTACTGTTCTTTTACCTTCGATGGTTCCTTTTGTTGTCGGCGCCCCCGAAGGTTTTGGGTGTGTTTGACCTGTTTTTGGGAGTATTTCAGACATTCGTAGTCGAACACAGGAAGAATTCCTATTTTATTCATTTGGGTGTTTGGCTTGAGTCTCGACAATCCGTCTGGAACAACTTGAAGTTTTCCCGGTTTGTATACGATTTTTGCCGCAAAGTCCTGAATAAACAGAGCCCATCTACTCAACCGTCCTTCAAGTAGCTTGTCCTTGAAGAGATGCGTGAGTGGCTTATGGTCAGTTTTCATGGTTACATCGTAGCCATAGATGATATTTCGTAATTTTTTCAAAGCCCAATATACCGCTAGGGCCTCTCGGTCCGTAGTGGAATAATTCCGTTGAGGTGCAGAGAGAATTTGACTGGCATAAGCAATGGGTAATTCCACACCATCTACGTCCTGTAATAGGACGGCTCCTAGTCCATAGGAGGAAGCATCTGTAGCTATGACAAAGGGTTTGGTGTAATCAGGATATTGAAGGACGGGATGACAGGTTAGTTTACCAATTAAAGTTTCAAAGGCATGTTGGTGATCAGATTCCCAGTTAAATTTAGCATTTTTCTGGAACAAATTAGTAATGGATTTAGGAATATTTGAAAATTGGTGGATAAAATTCCGATAAAATCCGACAAAACCAATAAATGCACGAGCGTCGTCGATGGTTTTGGGTACAGGGTACCTTTCCAGTGCTTCGAGTTTGGCTGGATCAGGTTTAATTCCCGTGGATGATAGTAGAAATCGTAGGTATACCAGGGACTCTTGTAAAAAGTTGCACTTTGCAAGTTTCAATTTAAGGTGTGCTTTTCTCAAGCGTGATAGCACATTCTGAAGACGTTGAAAGTGTGTTTTTATGTCCGAACTGTAAACGATAATATCGTCAAGATAAACGAGAGCTTCAACACCTATACAAGGGCGAGATGTTCCGTCCTTTTTGGAGACAAGAATCATAGGAGGCGACCAGTGACTAGCTGAAGGCTGAATGACATCCTGCTCCAACATGTCCGTGATGTGTTCCTCAATAGTGACTAATTGGGAATGTGGAACCCGATAGGGAGGAATGAAAATGGGTTTGGAATTCGGTTCCAGCTTGGTTTCAAAAGGGACCAAATTAGTTCGGCCCAAAGGATCTCCTGTTAGGGCAATCACATCTCTATTTCTTATCAGGAAATCGAGAAGTGATTCCATTAGTTAGGGATACTGTAAGGCTGGTGACTCCTGAATGGAGTGCTCCGGACATTTCTTATACTCTTCTTTCAATACTGAAGGGTTTAACTCTAAGGAACTGGAAACACGATTTATCGTACTGGTGGGGAAATCTGAATTTATTTCTACTGTGGAAACAGTTCCTATTTTCTGATTTGAAGTTAATTCGATAGGGCTTTTTCCTTTCTTTAAACAAACAACAGGGATAGCTGAATTCTGACTCTGACTAAGGACTTGGGCAATAAGAACATCTCTTTTGAAATTACTTTTCTCTGTAATCAGAGTACGCTCTGACTCTAATAATTTTACTTGACTGTCGACTACTTTTGCTAGGAAACAGATCTTCTCATAAGGTGCTACTGTTATATGATCGGTAGGGCATATGAAAAATTGAGAATCTGACTCTGGTTCGGCGACTAAAATTTGTCTTATGGGCTGAACTGAAGCTGGCTGAACTGAAACTGGCTGACTGGAAACTGGCTGACTGGAAGCTGGCTGACTGGAAACTGGCTGACTGGAAACTTACTGACTGGAAACTGACTGACTGGAAACTGACTGACTGGAAACTGACTGTGTTGATCCAACTGGATTCAACAACTGGAACTGATTACTGTGGGGGCTGATATCTTGAGCGGTTTTCCCTCTGGATGCAATCGACTGACATGAACTGCTCTCAGGTGGAGGAGGTTTCCTATTTCTTTCGGAAATCTGAACTGAACTAATTCTATTAGCATTAAGCTGTCTGTTATTCTCATGGAGAGGGTGTGTCCTATTTCTACACTTTACTAACTTTCTGGCTGGGTAAATCTCCCATTGATTCCGGTTAAAAAAATCCATACCTAGTAGTATATCTGTCTGAAAGGCGGCGACTGTGTCCACTATACAACATTTCACGGGGTATGCCGCGTTTCCAACTTCTAAATATAATATAATTCACTTTCTCCGGATGGAGGTATTGGTGTGCTTGTAACTCCTCTGAGTTGAGAGGAGGGTGCCATAATTTCATATTTGTAATCTGTACTCTCTAGTAACTCATCTACACATTGTTTCTTAATTAACGTCGCGTTAGCCCTGTTCAAAAATCAACCTTTTCTTATTTTCATAGGTTTCTGTACTTTCTCCCATGCTTTTTGACCTGAAAAGGCCGAAAAACACAACCATTTTGACCTAGGTTGTTGGGAAGCATTGCCGCATGGAGCTTTAAGTTTTCTGCCTTGAAATCGGCCAAAAGCACCAGTTCCGGGGTCCCTTGAATCATGTTTTGCACCATAACTTTTTATCTAAACAAGATAGAGCAACAAAATAGGCACCAAATTAAAGTGTTTTTAATCCTTTTTCTAACTTAGACAATTATGATAGTCTTGGAACAAGAAATGGCACATTGGTACATACAAACATTTCAAAAATATCACAAAATTCGTTTTCTCACACTCAAGGCAGACAAGGCGCCTTATTCATGACACAAATTTGAGATTAACATTTTGTCACAAGTCTAATCGATCAAGAAGTGAAAGCATTACATGATGATTAATTTCATAATGACATTTACACAGTCAGTTGTTGAGAGTTTGTTTCTTGAAGCTGTCAAAGCGGCGTCTGTTGAACTCCACAGCTTGAAGGAGATAGTCCCTTTGCTTGGCATCTGTTGTTATGACATTTGCAAAGTCGCTCATCATCTTGACACCACGTTCAGCAATGTCATTCACCGCTTTCAGATTCTTAACATAGTCCAACGCTTTTCTGCAGTCCTCATTCTGTGGCCAAGACGTGACACGTTCCAGAAGCCACTCGGATCCAATGTTCAGTGTGTCCAGCAGGAAATGTGATTCTGGGCCAATGAGATCAACCAGGGTGGTCTTAGCTGTGACTCTCTGGAATAGAGGCTTTCCTGTTCTGAAGCTGTCTGGCTTCTTAGTGGCATGTAACTGGGCAGCAATGTCGTGCTTGAATGTGTCACTCAATCTACTGCTGAACAGGGCAAATGGCACGACTTCCTGCGTCAGGTACCATTTGTGGTTTTCCATCTTATTAAGTACTGCATCAGCAAGCTCTGGGTCAGTTTTCTTGTTCTTCAACATGTCCTGGATTAGACTTAGATCATTCACGGGAGCATCTGCAGCAGACATTGACATCATCCATACAGGAGTGTAGAACAGCGCAAGGAAGGTGTTGAGTCTTTCCAGTTTTGATACAGTGTCTTCGTCGTACTCAAGTTGATCTGCAAACATCAGCATTTTCATGGAGTACAGGTTTCTGGCCATCCATCTGGCCTGATGAATGGCGCCTGGTCGACTCCAGTGAATACCTCGAGGAGGCGTTCCTCCAAGAACAATGACTGTCAGTTCAGCCATTTCCCTGTAGTCGGCTCTTGGAAGCCTTTCTGCTGTTAGAATGTCTTGGAGTATTTCTTCACTGTTCTTCTTCTTTTCCTTCAGCCATTTGCTGTTGATAGCCAGCATCTTTGGGTTTTCCTTGGACAAGTCCGTCCAAACATCCTTCAGATGCTCAAACCAGGGATTATCTGGCCCCTTCACCTTCCCAAACAGCTTCTCCCAAACTGCTCCTACTAGGATTTCCAGGATGTGATGTCGACAGGCCAGATAAAACACCTTTTTGTTCAGCATTTTCTCTAGCAGTTTGGCAGCTCCTCTGTGAACTCCACTGTTACTGGATGTAGTGTCAAAAACAAGGGCAGTAACATTATCCGTAAGTTCCCATGTCTCCAGTAAATCCATTGAAGCCTCAGCCTGAGCTGTGCCAGAAGAATTGTCGATGACAGGTACTCCCAATAACTTTCCTTCAGTGTATGAAGGTGGACCAGACACTAGCACAGCTAAAGTCTCTGAGGTACTTCCAGGTTCACTGCCCAAGACATCTTTGAGCAACTTTCCATCCCAGTGTAAGGCAGCGTACTGTGGGGGTTTTTCACAAAACTTGGACATGTGACTCTGGCTGATATTATACCTGGACAGCATTCTGTTGCGACGTGTTGTTGAGGTTGAGATGACGAAGTTATCCAGATCAGCCCCTCCAGCTTTCAAGGTGGCAGAAACCATGGCAGTAACTTGATTGTCTGATAAACCAAGACGATCAGCTGTATTGCAGATGACATCACATTCCATGACCTTCCTTGGAAACGTCAAAGTCACACTAGTCACAGTGTCTTGATGGTGAGAACATCCAGGACGAGGCTGATGGTAATCCATGTCCTCTGTGTTAGCGTCGTTGTCAGTTGAGTCACCCCAGGTAATGTCATCCACATGAACAACTGCCTCTTGTTCTGCTGCAGCTGTAAAATAGTACATGTTAAGACAGTAATTGTTAAGTACATGCTAAATATCGCAATGGAGTAAAACTTAAAACTTTTTGTGACGTTCAAAGTAATTAGTTTTATCTCGTTCTTGTCTATGCTGCAGTCTTTCATTCCTCGCTGCTTGCTGCAGGGATCTTGTCTCAAAAATCTTGTCATGACCAGACATATGACCTTTCCTCTCAGTCTTTTGGTCTTCGTAGAACCTGATATCCTCATCTTTCTTCTCTCTGGATAACAGTCTGTTGTTCTGTATTTCCTGGATTGCATCTGGAGCTCCTATATCGAACAGGCTGTCTAATTCCAGCACAAATGCTCCTCTTTTTCCTCCAGGGTTACTTGCTCTTCCTTTGCTTTTCACCAGAGCACGATGTTTCTCATGTAGTTTCATGAAGAGCTTCATTGCGTTGTACTTGGTCATTGTCTTGATCCTAGCCATCTGCCAGAATGGGATGATAGATTCAACTGTTTCATATGCAAGGTCTTGAACCATGGGCCTCCCTGCATTTTCCGTTAAATTCTGAAGATTAAGGAAATACTGGAACGCCTGTCTGTTGGTGGGAAGCTGGGAACCACTGATAAAAGCTGAAGGGTATCCAACCAGGAAAGTTTCAGTGAGAGATCGGTAGATGGCCCAGTTGACACCTGCCTGTGGACAGTACGTGGAGGTTCTGAGATATCAACTGTGCGCCCACGGAGCTCCCTCAGCTCCTTGCTTAATGCCATTGTGAAGTTGTAACTTGTAGATGGTTTTCTAGATTCTGATTGAGTTTCTGTTGTTTCCTGAAAAATGATAGATAATTATTATTATTATTAATTATTATTTATTTATTATTATTATTATTATTGTTATTATTATTATTTACTAATTTTATGCTCTTTCATTTGATACCTAATTTGTTGCTTTATCTTGTATCTTGTTTAGATCAAAAGTTAAAGTGCAAAACATAATTCAAGGGACCCCGGAATTGGCGCTTTGGCCGATTTCAAGGCAGAAAATTTAAAGCTCCATGCGGCAATGCTTCCCAACATCCTAGGTCAAAATAGTTGTGAGTTTCGGCTTTGTCAGGTCAAAATGCATGGGAAAATGTACAGAAACCTATGAAAATAAGAAAAAGTTGATTTTTGAACAGGCCTAACTTCACGTGTGCTCCTGTATCTAGGAGAGCGGTTAAATCTTGTTTAACTATGCTACAATTTATTATTATATCTAGGAGGTTTGCAGCTTTTATCCTGATGGGGAATTGGTGTGTGTATTTGGGTATATTGCTGCTCTTTAGGAGCGAGGAGGTTGAACTGCCGCCTCCAAAGCAGTGTCTAAAAAAGGGCTCGAATTGTGTTCTATGGGAGGACCTGGGTCATATTCTATGGGATCACCATATGCTGGAGTGTTTTCATGAAAACTGTACTCTGCGTTAAATGATTTCTCCGCGGGTACTTCTACGTACCGAACTATCCGACCTTGCTGATTGTACTGGGGTTTGTACATGGGGTAATAGTGTGATTGACCCTGTGGTCGTAATCTATTTGGTTGGTGGTTCGACTGAGGCTGGGAATGGACTGGTTTCTGGGGATTGGAGGACTTTTGGGAACGTTGTTGGTTCGATTTCTGGAAGTGGGGCCTATACCCTGCAGGGGTTTTATCAGCACACTTTTCGCGATCGCCACGGCGATGGCCATTAGGGCATATCATACTCTGGGTTCAGGGTTGAAATTTGGGAAAAACAAAGTAGCTAATATGTATTCCTATGTAGAAATTAATTCTAAGATGGGTTTATTATTTGCAACTTTTCCGAAAAATCTCATTTTCATGGTCAAAATCGCGATTTTCTGATTTGGAAGCTGCCTAACGCAGCCTCAGGGCACCCATACCAAAGCGCGCAGCTGTTCTGCATATGATTTAGTCTAAAAGCTGCTTTTCTGACCTCATCCTTGCTTTCTTGCGTGTTTCAACACTTCTGGGTGCTGAAAAAATGTTTAGATTTCACGTAAAACTTAAGAATTTTAAGTTTGTCTTCAAAGAATAGGCGCGGCTCACCAGCTCTACTCTGATAGAGTAGCGGGGGACTTGCCACCGCCACGTGTACGTTTACACGCCTGTTCTTTCTGGATCCCTGAAACGCGTGGCCTCATAAGATCTTATATTATGATCTTATGAGGACTTTCAGCTCTTATGAGCATTAACGATGGCTTCAGCCTCTTCATCAGCAACTCGAACCTGAAAAGTTCTTATGTCCTCCTTCGATCTGAACACTGGGAGTATTTCTCGATGGTCTATCCTGGCTCTCACCCACCCATCTCTCCTTTCGTGGCCGTGCACATCTTGGGAAGCAGTTGAGACTTCCTGTACAGCTCTCTCGCAGGACTGAGTGTGAACAGAGAAAGCGTCCACTTTGAGTGGAGTTTTCCCGAGATCCTCGAGTTCAGTCAAGGTCATCTTGCAGGTGAAAATAGGCTCGTAAAAATTATCTGATTCCCAGTTGATGAGATCCTCAGGTGAAGTGGCTTGCAGATTGACTTTGGGATTTTTATGGGGCCTCACTCTCGTATCACCAAAGTCTCTTCCTTCTCTGATCTTCTCTATCTGGCTCACAGCAAATGCTCTCTGATGCTCATCCTCACTGCACAGGAATGAAGCCAGGATGTTCTGAGGATGTGCGTGGTAAGCTCCTCTTATCACTGCAGCAAAGATGATGTTCCTGACCTCGGTATTTTGGTTCCTCAGCAGCCTCAGACTTGAAAAAACGTGTGCAGGACCAAATTTGAGGTGGTGCTTCACTTTGATGTCGTAGTACATTTTGAAGTAGAAGTTAAGGCAGAACTTCACGAGGACCTCGAGCCTTCTCAACACCTCCCCCTTCAGTCCGTGCTCCCTCATCCACAACAGCAAGATGGCCTGTGCAGTAGTGAGCCACCTGGATTGGTTTAGAGGTCCGCACTTGAGACCAGCTAACTGTGGACTGAGACTTCCAGACTTGATGGCTTTGATCAGAAGATAGCAGTTGTGCTGCTCTGTGGAGAGAGATTTGACTATATCTACTGGCAGCTCTATGATATCTTCAGTTCTTTCCACTGGTTTGAAGTTGAAGTTGACATCAAGTTCATTCACTTTCTCAAGAAATTTTCCAATAGGCCCACTGAAGCCTGACCTGGGAGTTACAAGGCCGTTCAGCTTGATGATTAAGTGCCTCAGGGGGAGCTCGTTCACATGGAGCTGACAGATCATCAAGTGGCCCTTGCGATCAGGCATGTTCTCCAATAGGGCTATGGCGCCTCCAGACCACCCCGTGTTGGTGTTGGTAGAGTGTCCTCCAATCATTACAAGGCTCTCGTCAGCTCCGTGATCCAGAAGCCATTCATGCAGGCCCTGAGCGATCTTATGAGCAGGCTTTTCTCCTTCCTCAGGTTCCACGGGAGTGAAATGGAAGAGATACTTTCCTTGAGGCTCCCACGTGATAGTGTAATGCTCCTCGATCACTTTGCCAGGATGAAATCTCCCTGTCACTTCGTCATATTTCAACACCTTTGTGTTCCTATTCTGCTTGCCATCAAAGAATATCCCAGGGATCTTCTCCTCCTCTGACCTCTGCGTGAGAGCTTCAACTGATGAGGCCATCACTTCCTCCTTGGCCCTCCAGACTTTCGTGCCATCTACGGCCAAGTAAGCCTTGTCTTTGGAAAGATGACCGGCCTTGATGAGGTCGTTCAGGAAGCCAGTGGCAACTGCAGCTGCCGGAACATTTGCCACCCTGTACCTCAAATCTGCTGAAGCTGTCCCTTGGATCTTCATGTAGTTTCGTGTAGCAGAAGTTGGAATTTCGGCAGGTACTTCAGCGGGAACGTCCATAGGAGCTTCAGTAGCCTCAGCATTGCCAGAGGCTTCTTTTGCAGCTTCTTCCAAGTTTGTCTTTTCGTCCTCCTCAAAGTCTTTCATGAGAAGCTCCTCATTAGGAGCCTCCTCTTTCTTCTTCCTCTTCACAGCAGAAGCTTCTTCAGCCTCCTTCCTCTTCGATGCTTTGGTCTGTCTCCTGCTGTCTTCGAAGTCTACAGAAGACATCTGGATTCCTGAAGTTGCTTCAGAAGTCTTCACTCTCTGGTAGTACAGCCACTGAAGGTCCAGTTTAGGAATCTTCACCTCCAAAGGACAGTTACAGTTCACATGGGCCTTGAGGGAGCATCCTGAGCATCCACTCCCCTCTGAGCCGCACAAGAAGATCTGATGCTTGCAAACGCAGACTTCACAGAGTTTATCCAGATCAGCCATCCTCTTCTCCTGGGTAGCAGACTTAACTCTCCCGTTCACAACGTCTGTCACCTCCTTCCATTTCAACAAGATCTTATATGAGAGCGATTTTTCCGTGATTGTCACAGGCGGGGAGAACTTTACATTCGACTTCCTCCACTGAGTCATCACGAGTGAAGCCAGCTCGTCAGTCATCTCTCGGATAGGGTATTTAGACCTTTGGATGTCATGAATGAGGAATTTTTCCTCCTGCAGACGAATCCCTCTCTGAAGAACGGCTCTCCAAGTCGGCACCTCGTTGGGAATGAACTCCATCCCCGGACCCACAACATCTGAGAGCTTTGAACCAGACATTTTCCTGGTTTTGGGAGCAGATTCGGCCATCACGTCTAGTCGGTGCTTATTCTCGCTCTTGTCCAATCTGTAACAAATTCATATCATTATGTTTAGTGTTCTTTAGCCATAAATATAGACAAGGAATATAATTTTTGGTTATAATCAGGGTTGCCAACCGGCATTTTTAATTACCAAATTAACCTAAATTTGGTAATGAATATTTATTTTGGTAATAGAAAACTGAATTTGGCATTGCAAATTTAATTTAAAATTCGTAATAATAGTGTAACATAAGCTTAACCCTTTGCCATTGAGTACCATTTAATTTTAGCGTAGGTTCACTTTTTTACTTGAAATATGCATAGGAGGTATATACAATATAAGCATTTTTAGCAATCTTTTTTTTGTAAGAACATTTCTAAATGGAATAATTTATGTGTCCATTAGTCAACAAAGGTCTAATAAGGTAATTAGTGGGTGGTACAGTACATAAAAACAATCGTAATGAAAAAATTCATTTCATGTATCCAATTGGACACACGTGTTATCATAGACAGAAATTCACCCTACGAAAACTTTGTGTCCATTTCGAAACGAACTTTGAATAAAGTCTTTTCTTCACAGTTATTAAAAATATTACTTAAACAAAGTAAATAGGGAGCTTCCTTAATACTTCTAGAATGAAATTATAGTCAAAACAAATATAATAATGGTGATTGCACTTAGGAAAATTACAAAAAACACTTACCGAAAAAATGGCGTCCACTCACTTCTACTTCACAATTATAACTGGCGTAATTGCTCAGAGCCATCTATTGAGAGAATGTTGAACTTCGCCTTCTGCGTCCAAATGGTTACAAAGATTCAAATGGAGTAGCTTTTTTTCTTATGTATGTATGTATTAAACCTGTGTAAGAGTTAAGCAAAGTTAATGTGTCTAAATGGCAACAAATTACGACAAAGGGTTAAAAATATGAGGTTGTGTTCAATTGAATATTTGGTATTTCAACATAGAACAGAAAACCATAATTTTGAACATGATAACTCGATTTTTGGAAAAAGTTGCAGAAAAGAAACCCCTCTTAGAATTACATTTTACATAAAAATACATATTAGCCAGAGTGAAATTTGGACTCGAAAAATTATGATATGCCCTGATGGCCATGTTCGTGACAGTGGGAGCAATAAGGGGGATAATTGCACTGACTTATGTGCCCAAAGCTATCGCAGTTAAAACACTGTGGAGGAGGGCGTGTATTCTGGGTTTGGGGGGGCTTGTTTCTAGGGTGGTGTTCCCTGCATCTGCCTCGATTTATAGGGTTGTTGTTGTTGCTGTTGGTGTTGTGGTTGCTGCTGCTGAATGTAATGTATGGAGGTGTCTCTACCCTTTCGGTAGTTCTGGTTTGCTAAATCTGGGTAATGTTCCCGTGTTTTATTTATGGCTACACTTACTGGTTTGTCAACATTTAGAAACTCTTGTAACTTTTTTTTAGGCGCTCCGGGTAGGTTTTGGTAAATGGTCGTTGCTACTATTAGGTTACTTTGTTTTGAAGTGAAAGTAATGCCACACGCATTTTCTGTGGCTCGGGGGGCTTCTCCTACGAGTTTATGTGTTCGTGTAATAAAATTATTTAAATCTTCATGTTCCTCTTTCTTCCATTTAGCTTGGAAGACTGCTTCTAACATGGCTAAGGGTTGTGCAAGTGTTATTTCTTTAAAAAATTCTAATAAGTTTTGTTTGTCCCATGTTGTAGCTTCGCTAATGGATGGGACGTAGGTGACTGTATCATGAGCATTTCCTTCTTTAGGGTCGATAAAGCTTTTTGCTTCCCTAATCTTTATATCATCATCGGTGATGTTTTCGCGTAAGAAATGTTGTTCTAAAGACTCAATCCAAGGTCTTACGCATGGTTCAACAAAGTGATTATCTATGGTCCCCTTAAAAATTAAGAGAGTATGGGAAGGTTTACTAGTCTACCTAAGTTAATGTATGCTGGGACGGGGGTTTGAGACATATTGGCTTGTTCTTGATCTGAAGTTTGTGTGTTTGGGAATATGTTTGAAGGGCCTGGGGTAGGTGGAAAAATGGGTGTAAGGAAATTTTTGATGTCAGAAAGCGCACCGTCTGAATCGCTCATATGTGAAGGTACTATTAATTTGTTCTAATTTGATCTGCTTGACCGATCTTATTCTATGGAATGATCACTTGAGTGGTTTTCCTAACTACTCTATCTAAAAAATACACATTAAATAAATGCACAGCAATTAACAATCCTTTCAAATTTTCCCCTAGTTAGGCAAACAAAATAATAATGAAAAAATGTAAACAAGATTTCACTCGAATGTACGTGAAGGTATGGTAATATTATGCTTGGTACATGAAATAAAATTATACTATACTAACTCTAATAGTGGAAATAACTCGGTTTCACTAAAAAGAAATGTATCACTGGTGTATGGAATGTTCACTGCGTTTTTTGTTAATTCTGGTCGATACTAATTATTAACTATTAATAATACTGACTTTTCAAATGTTTAGAGATTATTTAAAAAAAAGAGTTCTGTACTTAACAAGATTCCTATGGCGAAATCCTTGGAGACGTGTCCTGAAGACGTGTCTTCCTGGCCACTTGTTCTTGGATGAAGACGAGGCGTTGAGAACTTGTAGTCGTGACACACCGGTTCAAGGGTGGATGTGACGAACTGGAAGTCGTGACACGCCGGTCAACTGGATGTTGGTTCTAGTTCCAGGGTCTGGAAGACTGGAAGAATCCTGGATGCAGAGGTCGCCAGTTGTTAACCCCTCCGTCTATGGCCTGGGTTGGTTTGAAGTCGACGAGGGTTCTAGTTAGGTGGCAGCAACGGATTTGTTACTTGCAGTAGTTTCTTATATACTACTCTCCGAGTTCTTCTATAGTGGCTCGGAGGATTCTGGGAGGCTTACTAAATTCTCTGAAGATTCTCTGATTCTTCTTATAACTTATCGGGAAATTTTAATGACTAAGTTCTCTGAAGAGAGCAAGGCTCGAAGGAGAAGATAAAGACTATTTCTTACTGTAATTTACTGCTACAATGTACAGGCAGTGCTCAGCCTTTGAGTCAAATTCTGAATGAACATGGAAGAATTTATGTGGGTTTATATACCCCGAATCTACTAACATCATCATTATTAAATGTTGAAAAGGCTGTGTTATTTTTGCACAATACTTAAAAATAAAGTTAAACAGATAAACCGGATATAGAAAGAGGAAGCCATATTTTCATCTTAAACCGCAATTTTCAGATCTGCTGTTTTCCTGATCCGCCGAGTTAATTAGAAGTGGAAATTGAACTATGCATCTTTACACTAAGATATGCCCATGAGCAAAAATTAAAGGTTTAAGATTTACAATTAAATGCTTAAGCAAGACATGACTTCATCTTTTATAACGAAGAGAGAATGTATACAAAACATGAACACTGCAACTTTTAATCAGGATTCATGATTCAGCTAAATCTAAGAAAATTATTAAGAAATTTTAAAAAGAACAAGTCACCAATTATTTGGCAAAGTCGAAAGCACATCAAAAATTTATCCCAACGAAAAAAATAATAATAATAAAAATAACAACATCGCCACGTACACATTCCTAATGGCGACATAATGTCGGGTCGGACATTGAGTACATTGTAATTTTGATTTACTATAACTATGATTATAATTACCAATTAATTCACAGTTAATTACAGTTTCATTAAAGTACATTAATTACATCATATTAAATCATTATAGTCAATTACAATTGACCACAGTTGACTATAGTTTACAGCGTTTCATATTTACATTAGGATAACTATTATTTTGAGATTTACCACAAAGTACATGGGCACATAATATATATACATAACTCGCATAACGATATATAACATAATCATGCTTTTGAATTAGAAGTAAACAAGGGAGGAGATTTCGTAGTTAGATGCCCGCCTTCCGTGTTGGTCAGCGGAATTCGAACACGTGCGTCAGCATGACGAGTATCTTGCGAGGGAACAATTAAAAAAAATAACACAAGATAAAGGTCAAGAAAGGACATGGACGTATGAATTGAATAACAGATAACTTGCGTTATGCGAGTTTGGTCCTTATGTAAAACTGAATAACTGAATATAAAGATTATATAGGAAGTAATTGTTCATTTTTACATATATATAAATATTTATATATATATATATATATATATTAGGGGAGTGAAAATGGACCAAAAAATTTTTTTTTCAAATATCGAATTGGAATACCTACAAAAGTTGTCAACGGGCTACTGTCAATGTTCACTCAAAATTTGATGTCCCTTCAGGGTCTCCAGCGACGGCAAAAAATCGCTTCCTAATTTGAACATTTTTGGCAGCATTCCGCTACTTTGTGTATGTATTATATATAATATCAAAGCTATTGACTTCTCCTTAGGGAAACGGAGCTTACAGATGAACAGAAGGACCAACACAACGGCAAACATTTTCATTTATTTTTTGTACTTCAGACGTTTCGACAAATCTTTTGTCATCATCAGTGAATTAAGTCTTAAAACCTTAAAACAAAAGTAAAAATGAAAATTACATCAATACAATATTAAAACCATTAAAATTAAAACCTTAAAACAAAATGAAAATTGCATCAATACAAAATTAAAATCATTAAAATTTCATCACTACAAAAATTAAAATTAAATTAAATTACCTCAATAGGTAAATACACAATGTTTACATCAACCTCCATACTTGGCAAAGCCTAAGAGAAAACTGGATGGTCAGAGGATTAGAAAGTATATGTCTATGAGAATCGGTTGGTTAGTTAAAAGAGCTGTAATTTGTAGGATGAACTATTATTGTTAATGGAGGGTTTGTTTCTGTAGATGTACAAAGATTCTAAAATTCGGAGTTCTGTGAGGTTATTGGATCTAGTTAAAATTTCAAACTGAGTTTTGTGAAGGGGATGGATGTTTTCATTACTATGGTTTCTAATTGCGGAGTGTGGAGGGCTACTGAGGGGACGGTTGGTCCGGACTGACAAGCCCAAATGTTGAGAAAGGCGCACCTCCAGTTGGAGTTGAGTGCTGCCAATATACGCAGCCTTACAGCTGTCGCACGTGTATTTGTAAACAACATTGGGGCATACAGTTTTGGGGAATTCATCTTTGAACTTTAAAAAATTTGATAATTTAAGTGGGTTGACGAAGGCGAATCTAAAATTTATTTGGGGATAACTAGACTTGAGCAGTTTGGACAATTCACTTCGAATACGCAATGATAAATAACCATAAAAAGGTAATTTAATATATCTGGTTTCTTTTTGTACTGTAGTTATGGGGAGTTTAGTATTAAAAGTGTTATTTAAAAAGTTCTTTAATTGGTTATCAAATAGATTAGAAGGGTAGTAATTGTTAATAAAGTACTGTCTTAAAAATTTAAATTCTTCGTTTAACGAAAAGTAATCCGAACAAATACGGTAACTTCTTGTTAATAATGTTACATAGCACTAATCTTATATTTATAAAACATACAACTTAAATAATTGGTTCCCAAGCCAGTAAAAGTTTGTTTTCGAAATAGTGAAGTTTGGAACTTATTATGAGCCCGTTTAACTAAAACATCCAGGAAAGGTAAACTATTATTTGTTTCGTTTTCACATATGTACTTAATATTACTATGTTGTTTATTAAAAAAAAAAAAAAAAAAAAAAAACACGAAATAGTGTTTTGATAATTTTTTCTTATTTAATAGCAACCTTTACAGCCAAACAGGGTTGCCAGACCGTGCTAAATTTGGCAAATATTACCAAAAAAAGTATTTTTTTTTAAATTTGCTATTTTTTTATTGGCAAAAGTTTTTTTGACAAAAAAAATGCCATTTTTTAAATATCCTTTGCCAAAAATGCCAAAAACAGCTAACGGCCCAACATTAGCAAAATACCAACGCTTAATGACTTAGGGTGTGAACATAGCAAATCCAGGTTACATGTATACAGGTTACCTCCTCCAATCAGCGTGAAGAATCCAAATCATCGTATTTGAATTCTTCACGCTGATTGGAGGTCGTATTTGAATTCTTCACGCTGATTGAATTGGGAAGGTGTTTTTATTTTCTTTTTTGTCGAATTTTAATATAAGAGGTTTCAAAATGGTAACATATCCTTCCAAAATGATAATGCCCAAAAAAATGCTTTTTTGAAAAATCCTTTGCCAAAAATGCCAAAAACTGGCTGAAAGTTTGCTATAAACTCTCTCAACCATCTGGCCACCCTGCAGCCAAATTGATGGGGTAGCTATGGGTTCCCCGTTGAGCCCAACACTAGCAAATGCATTTCTTTGCCATTACGAAGAAATTTGGTTGAAAAGTTGTCCTAGTAGTTTTAAACCCATATACAGTATTACAGAAGATACGTGGATACGTAAAACTTTTTCTTGATTATCTTAATAAACAACATAGTAATATTAAGTACACATGTGAAAACGAAACAAATAATAGTTTACCTTTCCTGGATGTTTTAGTTAAACGGGCTCATAATAAGTTCCAAACTTCACTATTTCGAAAACAAATTTTTACTGGCTTGGGAACCAATTATTTAAGTTGTATGTTTTATAAATATAAGATTAGTGCTATAGTAACATTATTAACAAGAAGTTACCGTATTTGTTCGGATTACTTTTCGTTAAACGAAGAATTTAAATTTTTAAGACAGTACTTTATTAACAATTACTACCCTTCTAATCTATTTGATAACCAATTAAAGAAATTTTTAAATAACACTTTTAATACTAAACTCCCCATAACTACAGTACAAAAAGAAACCAGATATATTAAATTACCTTTTAATGGTTGTTTATCATTGCGTATTCGAGGTGAATTGTCCAAACTGCTCAAGTCTAGTTATCCCCAAATAAATTTTAGATTCGCCTTCGTCATCCCACTTAAATTATCAAATTTTTTAAAGTTCAAAGATGAATTCCCCAAAACTGTATGCCCCAATGTTGTTTAGAAATACACGTGCGACAGCTGTAAGGCTGCGTATATTGGCAGCACTCAACTCCAACTGGAGGTGCGCCTTTCTCAACATTTTGGCTTGTCAGTCTGTACCAACCGTCCCCTCAGTAACCCTCCACAATCCGCAATTAGAAACCATAGTAATGAAAACAACCATCCCCTTCACAAAACTCAGTTTGAAATTTTAACTAGATCCAATAACCTCACAGAACTCCGAATTTTAGAATCTTTGTACATCTATAGAAACAAACCCTCCATTAACAAAAATAGTTCATCCTACAAATTACAGCTCTTTTAACTAACTGTCCCGTAGTGTAAATCCTTACGGTACAAAAGAGTTCGTCTCCGACGAATTGCATTCTAAACCTTGAACCCAAAATTCCTTTGTTCTGACATCACAGAGTGTGCATTCTTTCATACGCGGAGAAATCCAATGTAATCCACATAAATCCCAGTAATCCCATGTAATCCGTAGAAATCCCATAAATCCCAAGTAATCCACATAAATCCCATTAATCCCAATCTAAATTGTTAGATGCGAGGTGCATATGAAAATATGCACATCGCATGAATTCTTCGATCCCTCCGCGTCTCTATTATTGTCAGCATCACGTGATGCAAGGCAAGCGTCTATAAACACCTCAGTTTTTATATTTTTTTTTATTATTAAATTTTCCTAAAATCTTGACCTATTCCCATAGATAAAGCATAATTGTGTCAACCTATAGCCCACCAGATTTCCCCTAGCTCGACCTACTCGCATACCAAATTTCAGCTCTCCCTAACCCCTATTTCTCTTTTCCAAAGAATCACGCAAAAGCGATTCTCTCGAATATGAAATTCATTTGCGCCCTATAAATTCCTTCCAAATCAGTTCCCTTTTGTATAGGTTCGACCCTCCTTCCATGCCGCCCCTCTGGCGCCTCTCGATCCTATAATTATGCTTTATTATCAAAAGAAAAATGTAAATTCCGCGAAACCTATTTCGATCATGATTGGTTCGCCCCCGGAACTCTCCCGAAGTTCCACACCCCAATCGAGGCAGTCAATTAAAGTCGCCTCCGCTTAAATTCGAATATAGAAAACTATTATAGGCGCTTGCTGTTAGGCTCCGCCCGTAAGAGGGTGACCCTTAGTTTACCTCGTCTCCGCCTACCCCGAGGTTATAAAAACCCCGAGAGCGTCGGAAACGGGGTTCTTTGCCTTCTAACCATCTTCATAATACGTAAACTCTGTGACTTAAAGTCTGTAATTATTCCTGCAGTGGCACTACCCCTCCAGGTCAATTTAGCTTCCAATTGATATTGGAACTTAACTTAAAATATTTATAAATTGTTCATAGAGCTTTAGTTAACTTTGTTTTTCTGTCTTAAGTCTCACCTTAAGAGCTGTATATATAATCGCCAATTGTTACGTAACCAAAGTTAATTTATTAATTAATTTAATTTAATTAATTTAATTTCATTCAATTTAATTAAATATTATTTTTACTATAAAAAGAATTCTGTCCCAAAGTGAATTAATAAAAAGACTGTTAAATTTAGTTAGTGGTTTCCATTCACCGCATAAACTCGAAACAACCACCGTACGAAAGCACTCAAAGGTGATCTTCCGAAACTTTACAACCAATTGAGGTAAGAGTGGTCAGTGACATCCACTGGTAACCCGAGAGTGACGTGTCTATTATCCTTCGGATACAATTCCGACTCCAACCAAGGGGACCAACCCTGGTATTCATCGTCCTTAGTCGTCTAAAACAATCGAGTGGCCCATTTAGGGACGTACCCCTCGACACTGGAGGTCCCACCGAGACGCAGAGGACCCAGGAACCCCCAGGACCCGGAATTTGGGTGAACGAAGTCTTGCCCATCTCGCCCCGGGTTCTCCCTCACTCCTCTCGGAAGGCGCCACGGCTGTACATGACGTCACCGCCCAGCCCTTGTCTCATCTGCGAGTGACCTTCAAATCGAGAGAGACGCCAGCTGATGCCACGTCACGGAGCCGCCTCAGTTTCCTCTCTCGATCCACTTCACGCGAACGTTTTTACGTTTGAGTGATAAATGAACGTAACTATTAAGTATCACTGATTACCCTTAACCCAATTATAACCTTTAAATTGTGTACACAGTTTATACACTAATCATTAACAATACTTTTGCCACCGTAATAATTCACGGTGAATGGTGACTAGTAACACTAACTACAAACAAACGTTAAGAAAATTTTAATTTTTCTTTTTTGTTTTTTCACTTTGAATAAGTGGGATCCGTGAAGTGATTTTTACCACTTAATAATTTTTCTTAATTATCAAACTTACTTTAAATTAACGTGTAATTTTAATTAATTACGTGATAGTGAAATACGCTATTACTGTGACTAAGTAGTCATTTATTATTATTTTTTTTTTAAACGATTTTAAAATTATTATTTTTCTTTAACGATTTTAATAAGTGAATTATTTTAAATTCGTTTTCATTATTGAATTACCGAGTGTAATATTTTATTTTTATTTTTTAATTGAATAGGTTAGGTAGGGTTAGGTTTTTCTTTTCATTTTTTTGTTTTACTTGGTGCTACGGAAATTACGCTTGTGACCTAATTGCAGGCCACATCCGTGAATACGATTGGGGCACGACTAGGGTACTTCCTTGCGGACTCAGGCAGAGGGTAGGATCCACCACCGCTGGAACTCACGTTGCCATCGTTAGGATCGAGGATACGGAAAGGGACTTTGTGTGGGACTCTTCATTCATTGGAGACCAACGATTCGACCATCGGATTACAAGTAACCTTTTGCTATCCCAACCTTTATTTTTTCTCAAATCCGTTTTTTTTTATTACTCTGATATCACCTATTTAAAGAGAGTGATAGAACAATACTGGCATAACTTGTTTTTTTTAGCAATCACGTCGTTCCTGATATACGATATTTTAGTGTGTTACTGCATTGTTGAGGTTTCCTCGATTGCTTTGCGTTTGATTAAGTTAACCAAATTTTTAAACTTCTAATTTTTTTTAATTAAATAATTAGTAGTTTACTTAATTTGGACCCCCCCCCCCAAAAAAAAACAAAACAACACAAACACGCTGATACTATATATACTAGGACCACACTGCCAAAACACACTTCAATTGTTTGTTTTCGCGCGTGACGTGTATGCCACATTCCGATTCCGATTCAGACCGGGAATTTTTATTACCACTTACACCTCCACGCCCGTCCTTCCCCAAACGTCGCCGCATTCCCAACATCAACATGGCTGACACTAACACTGCTTCCACTGCTGCTGCTGCCGCGCCTGCCGCGACCGTACCTATCACAAATGTTCTGGTTTCCAGGGTACTCAACTTACCAACGTCCGTTCCAAGATTTAAGGGAACCGTCGCGGGAAAGGCCACCGAGCCACTTGTTCAACACTGGCTCCACAAACTGGAAATATATTTTGAGAATGAGAAGGTGATCGCGGACAAGGACAAGATCTTGGAAGCACAACGGTTTGTTGATTAACAGAAGGGTCAGCATCGAAGTTTGTTGACACTAACCCCGACTTAGAAGCGGCCACTACATGGACCCAGTATCGTCGGATTCTCTTGGACAATTTCCGAGATGTCAGCGACACTCAACCATTTGTGGCCATGACCAATTTGTTCCGATTGCGTTGGCAGGATGGTGAAGATTTTATGGAATTTAGGAATCGCATTCAAGGCACTATGAATAGCGTCATCTTAGCCCTTGACGGAGCTTTTGATTATAAAATGTCCTCGCAAACGGCGAAGATATTGTCCTTTTCGGCCATGTATGCGAACCTACCAAGTCACCACCAAGTCAGATTCCAGAAACACGCGGATCTCACCGCGTCGTTAGCAACGGTCGTGAACAAAATGAAGGAGTCGTGTCCAAACTCAACTGATCTGAATATTCGTCGACCGAGGGAAGAACGAACCAAAACCTCCCAGTCCATCCGTTATGCAACCGAACAAACAGGAAGGCCCCAGAAGCAAAAGTTTGCTTCTGCAACGCCCGCGCCGTCGAACCGGTCTCGACCAAACCATCGCGACAGACTCCCCCGAGTTCGCCCCTACGGTGTTACAACTGCTGCCAAGTAGGACATGGTAAAACAATGCAGGGCGGCTGCTTATTGCGATTCCTGCAGGGAATCCGGTCACCGGCGGGGAGATCGTCCCAAATGCCGGGAGAAGGGTGCTCCGTCCCAGCGACGGAATGAGTGGTCCAAAGGATCTCGACCTCCCACAAGGCCACCGCAACAAGGATACCCTGAGGGAACCCCCTCTTATATAACTAACCCTACCCCTAATCCATCGAACCAGGTAGTTCGAAATATTCTGACAGAATGTTTGACCGAGCTGGGATATACCAGATCACCAGCCTTACAACTGGAAAGTCGGGAGACGACCAATCCGCCCGATGATTTTTTAGAGGACCTGCCGGCTCCAGGATTCCCGTAAGGGACGAGCCGGGTTGCCCTCCCCGGGGTAGCTATTCCTTCGTGGGAAAAACCAGGAGTTACTACTCCACTTAAGGACCCCGAGGGCCCTGCACGAAATAATCCAGATACCACTGTAGAATCCTTTAAGTTCCCCTTTTCAGAAACCCCTTGCATTGAACCCGAGACCTATGAGTCTCGTCCCGCTTCACAGAGAATTGTGGCAAACTCTGTTGACGTTCCCACGTCATATGTTTGCACAATCAATAATACGTTTGAAGATGCTGTCATTCCACTTCGCGTTCGAAGTGTAGATATGTTTGGTCTGCTAGACACAGGTAGCAACGCTAACCTGATTAAACAGTCTAGTTTGAATAGAATTCCGGGAGTTTCCAAATTGGAACTTTTCCCGTCGAAGGTTGTTTTAAAGAACGTTAATGGAGGAACCATACCCTCCATGGGGCAAGTTAGGCTTAAACTGAAACTCGGCAAGTTAGGCTTCGATGCCGATTGCGTAATAGTACAAGACTCTATGCACTTTCCTACCGACATTTTACTCGGTTATCCCTTCCTAAAGGAAATGGTTGGGATCTTAAGTTTGAATCAAACGTTGTCCAAGTGCAAGGACAACTTATTCCGTTAGTGAATACGGAGTCGAACCCAGAGGTTCGTTTTTCACTGCTGTTGAAGCAGGATTGAAGGTTATTTCGGAAGATGTTCCCGATTTTGATGGAACCCTACAGGATTGTTGTAATCCTAGTAATGGAGGGATTCCATTTTTTCCGGCTTTGTCGCCGTGTGATGGTTTAGAGTCGGGTGAAAATCCCGTTGCACGCCAGTCCGGCGTTCCTTGAAAGTTAGTTCAGAGTCTGTTCCAACCGATGAGTTTCAGTTGAGAGTTAAGGAAGAATTCGTTATTGAGCCCAACCAACAGGTCTGCTTCCGCGTAATTGTTACCTTTAACGATGGTACTTACGTGGATCCTGCGACTTCAGTAGTCGTGGAGAATGTTCTTGAAAACCAAGTCAACATTCAGGCTTAGTAATTGCACGCAGTCTGTGCACTAGCGAAGAGGCAACTATCCCTCTACTGTGCGCTAATGTTGGTTCCGAATCCATTACGTTACAACCTAATACTTTAATAGGCAAGGCCTATTTGGCCCAAGCTGAGCCTATTCTTATTTCTCACGACGTACGCAGGTGTACTCCTGGAGGCGTACCTCAGCAAACATTACGTGCTACTTACAAAGCATGTCTAGAGTCCGATCCCGCAAATTCTTTCCTTTGCAGCGACCCGGACTTGTTTGACCAATTACTGGACTTCTTGGTCGAACACGAAAGCATCATCGCACTCAAGGGTGATGCTTTGGGACGTTCAAACCTCGTCCCATTTCATATTAATCTCGCGGATAACACAAAGCCCATCTACATTCCGCCATATCGCGTTCCGCACTCCCAGCAGCTGGTTGTTGAGGAACACGTAAAGGAAATGTTAGATTTGGATGTTATCCGACCGTCGGTTAGTCCTTGGTCTTCTCCGTTGATCCTGGTCAAGAAGAAAGACGGAACGTTAAGGCCGTGCATCGACTACCGACGCCTCAACAAAGTGACCGTTCCAGACCGATTTCCGCTTCCCAACATGCAGGAGGTCATTCAATATGTTGGTAAAGCTAAATATTTTACCTCGCTGGATTTAGCTTCAGGGTACTGGCAGATGTCTCTGTCTCCAGAGTCACGGCCATGTACTGCGTTCACTACCAACCAGGGCCATTACGAGTGGAATGTTTTGCCCTTCGGATGCCGAAACGGTCCGAATTTCTCTCGACTTATGAACATTGTGTTGTCCGGATTATTAGGTTCTCATGCCTTAGTCTATCTAGATGACATAGTGATCTATAGCGATACCGTCGAAGAACATTTCGTACGTCTTGCCAAAGTCTTCAGACGTCTTTCGAATGAGAACCTCAAACTAAAATTGGCTAAGTGCCAATTTTTCCGATCCTCGCTTGTGTATTTAGGATTTCTTCTTGCCTCTGACGGAATCCGACCGGATCCCGCCAAACTTCAGGTTCTCCTAAATTACCCTGTTCCTCGAAACGTTGATGAAGTGCGAACCTTTATCGGGTTTGTAGGATTCTATCGCAATTTCATTCCTAGGTTTTCAGACATAGCCTCTCCTTTTGACCAATTTGTTCAAAAAGAAGGCTACTTTTGAATGGAATTCTGAGCATCAGAAAGCTTTTACTGATCTCCGCGACAAACTCCTGCAAGAACCCATACTGCAGTTCCCGGATTTTGGTAAACCTTTTATAGTAGCCACGGACGCTTCTAACTACGGGTTAGGTGCCGTCCTACTCCAAGAAGTAGAAGGTACCGAACTACCTGTGGCTTATGCGAGTCGGTTACTATCCAAGCCCGAACGTAACTATTCAGGGACTGAACGAGAAGCTTTAGCCATCGTATGGGCCCTGAAGAAGTTCAAGAACATTATCTACGGGTATAAAATAACAGTAAAAACGGACCATGCTCCGTTAACCTCTATATTTTCCAAAAAACTACCCGACGGGCGATTAGGTCGCTGGGCTCTTACCGTCCAGGACTTTAGCCCCGAATACGTTCACCGTCCCGGAAAACTCAACGTTCTCCCGGACTGTTTATCCCGAATAAATAAACCCGAAGAGGTCCGTGGAATTCATCGTATTGAGACTATTCCCAATTTCGATAGAGACACACTCTTCGAGGCACAACGCAAGGACTCGTATATCTCTAATTTGGTGCAGCAATTAAAAGCACAACCAAATTCGGAACTTCACCAGTTGTATGCTTTCCAGGATCAAATTTTGAATTATCAAATTTCTCCTGGGCAATACGTGGCAGAAGTTCCCGAGAGTCTTCAAGGCGTGGCAATCAAACTTTGCCACGACAGCGTTTGTGCTGGGCATCCCGGAATTGAACGGACACTAAAGTTGGTCCAAGCGCGTTACCATTTCCCACTTACGCGCACCAAGGTAACAGAACATTGCAAGGCATGCTCAGCATGTGCCAGGCATAAAGGAGCGCGTCCGCCCACCGCGCATATGCATGCGTACCCCGTTCCTGTTAGACCTTGGGAGCGCGTAGGAATGGACGTGATGGGCCCCTTTGTCCAAAGTCGAAACGGAAATAAATACGTTGTCGTTTTCACCGACCATTTTACCAGGTATAATGAAATTGTACCGGTGCCTGCCCATACATCGGAGATCATTGCCAAGTGTTTACTCGAACGAGTAATTCAACGGCACAATACGCCGGTCGTGCTGCTCTCGGACAACGCTCGGGAATTTACCTCCGCGATGTTCGTAGAGTTATGCAAACGTCTCCACATCCAAAAGGTACAAATAACACCGTACCATCCGGCAGCAAATGGTCTGGTTGAGAGGCAGAACGAAAAGATCCTTAACGTCCTACGACATCTCGTGGACGCGGACCAACGTAATTGGGACGAGTGCATCTCCATGGTGCAGTGGACTGTTAACAACAACCACAGTCAACTCATCGGTGACACCCCTCATTTTAGATTGTATCATTACGATGCAAGATTTCCTTTCGACCTCCCAAACGACTCCACCGAAGAGGGATTTGACCTACAGGAACCCCAACGCTATGCGGACGACCTGGCTCGCCATTCGTTCCAAGTTTTCGAAGACACACGACGTTGTCTCAACCATGAGACCGACCGAATGGTCCACTACCAACACAAGCGGTACCCTAAGCAACGGACCATAATACCTGGAAACCGTTGCTGGTTGGCAGGTACGAAGCCTCCGGGCCTCAGTCGTAAACTCTGTCCAAAATGGGTAGGACCATATCGTGTCCTCGAAGACCTGGGGCATAACACCTTCACCATCCAACACTTGCAAACCTTAAAGAAAAAGGTTGTTCATGCCAACCAAATTAAGGTTACGAATGAGGATCCGAATCCCCCTCAACCGAAGTCGTCCCGACAACAAGGGGATACAACCCAACCCCGCGTTACCATACCGAAACCGAGAATTCGGACGAGTGGGAAGACTACCTAAGGCCCCCTCGGACTACCCTGTCCGTACAGCCTGAGGAAGCTATCCTTGAACCTGAAAATGAACTGGAGCCACTCCCTGCTGCTCCTTCCACCTTTGGAAGAAGCCCCGGAGACAACTCCAAACTTTAAAATTTTACCGGAGGGCCCCGCAGCCAGTGAGGAGCCCCCCGACTCACCATCACCACCCTCACCTATCGACGACCCTAAAACAGACCCTACAGTGACGTATCGATTTCGACCACAGGAGTCGTCGCAAGGCCCGTGGACTCGCTCCCATCGCGAATACCCGAGTCACTAGAACACACACATAGCCCTTACTCGAGCCAAGCTCCGACCCCGTACCCACACTCCACTCCGTCCCTAAGACACCTACACAAGACAAGACACCTACACAAAGCCCCCCTACCACCGAAAACACCCCTGCTGCCATCGACTCGGCCTGCTCCGACTGCGCGAATACCCGAGTCACTAGCCACTACTTCGGCGACCCATCCACCTCACCCCCTTCGTCCCCCGGACCGACCTTCGGTCAAACCTAAGGTGAGACCCAAATTCCCTTCCTGGAGAACTTCTCGGAAGTAACCGCTAACACCCAAAATTATTAATAATGTTAACTTCGTCCACTATGCTTACCTTTGTCTTCATTCTTTTTCCTGTTTCTAGTAGTACCTACCGCATCGTCCCCGGCGCTGTGGTCGAAACCTTAGCGGATGGCCATTTTTTAAAAGGCCACCTGAATGTGATTTTCGACCTACAAGCCCCATACGTTATTTTCCGTACGCTCAACGCCTGCCAACGAAAATTACTCTCCCACGCAATCGCTATTGCAAAGCACCTATCCACCCACCATACTCTACTCCGACTAAGTCGTTTACCATATATAAACAACTACTCTCCTCCACCTATGCTCACACTCTGGAAAACATACACGCCACACAATACAAACTTAACGATACGCTGGCCCTCCCTTGGATTCAGCAGTATCGCCCCAACAGTCCCTCAAACCGTACTAAACGCGGTTTCTTCGATCTCGGCGGGCAGTTGCTGAAGACCATTTTTGGCGTCGCCATTTCAGCAGATGTGCGTAGCGTGCAACGCAAGATCCGACTGCTAGCGAGTGACAATATCGTTAAGGGCGATGTGTTAAAACGTACTGTCTTTGCAGCCAAACGAAATTTTCACCTTCTCCGCAATCTCACGACACATCTAAACGAGCTAGATTCCTTAATTATGTTACAGCGCCGAAATTATAATCAAATTGAATATGTCCACCTAATTAACCTCCAAATTACTGTCATTGATAAGTATCTCGATCAAGTTCACGAGACACATCAAATCGTAATGGCCGCACTTAATGCTGCCATGTCAAAACAAACACCCCATTCACTAATTCCCTATAAGACTCTAAATACATTAATAACGGACGCTAGTAAGGAACTCGCTCTAACCCCAATTTATCCATTACACTCATCCAACGCCCATCATTTTCTCGACCTCACCTGGACGTTACTTGGTAGCTCTCCATTCTCTATCATTATTGTTATACCCTTCTTCGATGCTCAAATATACAACGCTTATCTTTTTCACCCCTTTCCCACAGTTTACTCTATGAGGGAAAACGTGACCCGTTTCATCTTACACACAGAACACCCATACTTTTTCCTTTCCAAAACCTACCAACAGTACACCCTGTTTACCACCCGCGACATTACTCACTGTAGGACACCTTTGTCAACCAAATTCCTCATTTGCCCTCCACTCCAACCCTTTGTTTCCATACATTTTCAGAAACCTTGTTATCTAATGCTGTTACAAAATTCGTCCCGTGCAAATTGCACGTTCCGAGCATTCGACCCTTCAACCCCCGTTCAGCTCCAAATAAGTTCCGACCTCCTCCTGTCCATCCCCCAAAAACGTGAAGCAACCCTGGATTGCCCGAACAACCGTAGTATGATACAATTGGATCCAGTTAGTAGAATCCCCTCCGGTTGTTCTATTATTACCTCTAGCTTTATATCCACAAACCCCAGAGTACGCTCCCTTAACAACACGCCTCGTCTTGTACACCCTATGGCTCACCTCCCACCAATTCCTCTCTTCAACCTTCCTCTTGCCTCTGTAACTCTTGTACCTTCCTTTAACTATCCCCCTTGGGATCAGCAATTGGATCGTATCACCGAAACCCTCCAAGAACGGTCTCATGTCTTATCCCACGTTCAGCCCCTCACCTACGTCAACGCCGCCGCTGTCTTACTAATACTAATAATTATAATCATCTTCCTTGCTTGCCGCCCGTGTCGACGACTGAAGTGGAATGCCCCTACTTCGGAGCCCTCACCTTCGGAAGAAGCCCCGGACGGTCTGCCCCAATCTTCGGCCCCCCGT
The DNA here is from genome assembly GCA_023014485.1 of Bathynomus jamesi. Classification (NCBI taxonomy): domain Eukaryota; kingdom Metazoa; phylum Arthropoda; class Malacostraca; order Isopoda; family Cirolanidae; genus Bathynomus; species Bathynomus jamesi. The sequence goes on from JAJOZX010001121.1 coordinate 736,379, forward strand.
TAGCTGTCACTACACCGAGAAATCCAAATTTTAATTAGTTAGCTAGCATGTACATATTAGTTTTTGTTTCTCCTTAAAACTGTTAATCATATTATTTTTTTTGTTAATTGTTACTTCTGCAGAAGGGGAGGTAGTGTCCCGTAGTGTAAATCCTTACGGTACAAAAGAGTTCGTCTCCGACGAATTGCATTCTAAACCTTGAACCCAAAATTCCTTTGTTCTGACATCACAGAGTGTGCATTCTTTCATACGCGGAGAAATCCATGTAATCCACATAAATCCCAGTAATCCCATGTAATCCGTAGAAATCCCATAAATCCCAGTAATCCACATAAATCCCATAATCCCAATCTAAATTGTTAGATGCGAGGTGCATATGAAAATATGCACATCGCATGAATTCTTCGATCCCTCCGCGTCTCTATTATTGTCAGCATCACGTGATGCAAGGCAAGCGTCTATAAACACCTCAGTTTTTATATTTTTTATTATTAAATTTTCCTAAAATCTTGACCTATTCCCATAGATAAAGCATAATTGTGTCAACCTATAGCCCACCAGATTTCCCCTAGCTCGACCTACTCGCATACCAAATTTCAGCTCTCCCTAACCCCTATTTCTCTTTTCCAAAGAATCACGCAAAAGTGATCTCTCGAATATGAAATTCATTTGCGCCCTATAAATTCCTTCCAAATCAGTTCCCTTTTGTATAGGTTCGACCCTCCTTCCATGCCGCCCCTCTGGCGCCTCTCGATCCTATAATTATGCTTTATTATCAAAAGAAAAATGTAAATTCCGCGAAACCTATTTCGATCATGATTGGTTCGCCCCCGGAACTCTCCCGAAGTTCCATCTCCCAATCGAGGCAGTCAATTAAAGTCGCCTCCGCTTAAATTCGAATATAGAAAACTATTATAGGCGCTTGCTGTTAGGCTCCGCCCGTAAGAGGGTGACCCTTAGTTTACCTCGTCTCCGCCTACCCCGAGGTTATAAAAACCCCGAGAGCGTCGGAAACGGGTTCTTTGCCTTCTAACCATCTTCATAATACGTAAACTCTGTGACTTAAAGTCTGTAATTATTCCTGCAGTGGCACTACCCCTCCAGGTCAATTTAGCTTCCATTTGATATGGAACTTAACTTAAAATATTTATAAATTGTTCATTGAGCTTTAGTTAACTTGTCCCGATTAATCTGTCTTAAGTCTCACCTTAAGAGCTGTATATATAATCGCCATTTTTACGTAACTAAAGTTAATTTATTAATTAATTTAATTTAATTAATTTAATTTCATTTAATTTAATTAAATATTATTTTTACTATAAAAAGAATTCTGTCCCAAAGTGAATTAATAAAAAGACTGTTAAATTTAGTTAGTGTTTCCATTCACCGCATAAACTCGAAACACCACCGTACGTACGAAGCACTCAAAGGTGATCTTCCGAAACTTTACAACCAATTGAGGTAAGAGTGGTCAGTGACATCCACTGGTAACCCGAGAGTGACGTGGTTTATTATCCTTCGGATACAATTCCGACTCCAACCAAGGGGACCAACCCTGGTATTCATCGTCCTTAGTCGTCTAAAACAATCGAGTGGCCCATTTAGGGACGTACCCCTCGACATAACCAACCGATTCTCATAGACATATACTTTCTAATCCTCTGACCATCCAGTTTTCTCTTAGGCTTTGCCAAGTATGGAGGTTGATGTAAACATTGTGTATTTACCTATTGAGGTAATTTAATTTAATTTTAATTTTTGTAGTGATGAAATTTTAATGATTTTAATTTTGTATTGATGCAATTTTCATTTTGTTTTAAGATTTTAATTTTAATGGTTTTAATATTGTATTGATGTAATTTTCACTTTTTACTTTTGTTTTAAGGTTTTAAGACTTAATTCACTGATGATGACAAAAGATTTGTTGAAACGTCTGAAGTACAAAAAATAAATGAAAATGTTTGCCGTTGTGTTGGTCCTTCTGTTTATATATATATATATATATATATATATAAACAAAGTACACAGAACTCACCACGTGGAGGTAGCTGCACATCGAGTTCCAGCCTAGCACATCCCAACTAGGGGTGCACCAGATATGAATTTTTCATATCCGGCCGGATACCGGATATACCGGATATGGCCATATCTATCCGGCCGGATATATATTATAAGGTACCGTATTATTTTTACACTCATATTGCTGGTTTGTTTTGCATTGGGGCAAGCGCCCCCCGAAATATAAGATAAATAATAATTTAAGTATATTCAGATGTTTAATTGTTTTGTTCTCTTTCAGGTTCTTGTTTTGTATTAAACTATTAAGTATTAATCATAAGTTTTGTGTGGTCACTGTATACAATATATGATCCGTGGGACGGAGAAAGGTGGCCAAAAGTCTTTTAGCACAACACCTCTTCATAATCATTTGAAGATTAATCACCCAAAAGAGTATGCTGAAGCCAAAAGCGAAAATGACAAAAAAAGAATAGCTGCGACTGAATCAAAGGAAATAGGCATAGATAGCATACGGGCTAGACCATCACTTTAATCATTCTCCTTTGGCCTGTAACAATTTCAAACACATTCAAGTGCAGCAAAATCTTGAGCCTCTCCTATTGGTTCAAGATGTCCTAACACGTTGGAACAGTGCATATTTGATGCTAGAAAGATTATATAAATTAAAAATTCCAGTGCAACTGTATTTGGCTGATCGTAGTGAATTACCTACCATCACATCCTTCGAGTGGACACTGATACGAAATCTCCTTAAAATATTAAAAACATTCTTCCAACTAACTCAGGAAATGAGTTCGGAAAAAACAACTTTGTCTTCCGTAATCCCAAGCATTTGTATTTAACAAAGATTTCTTTCAAAGATTGGCCATGATGACCAAGGTGTTCAAACGACAAAGAGAGAACTCCTGACTTCTCTTCGAGCGCGTTTCTTGTCGGAGAGTAATGATGGGAAGTCTTTGAACATAATGAAAAACAGGGCTTATGTGATTGCGACTGCAATAGATCCGCGGTATAAGTTATCTTTCTTTCAACAAGATCAAAAAGAGCAGGCTAAATCCTGGCTGACTGAAGAAGTCATAGGTATTGAAAATGACGAAGGTGGTAATGATTCTAATGAAAATGAAAGTGAAGGTAATGAAAGTGGAAGCGAAAGAAGCTCAAATTTCAGTTCTCCTATGCGAAAGAGGAAAGACGAAGAGGACATTCTTGAAGCGTGTTTTATGGAGATCACAAAAGGAGAGCAATCTGGGGAAGTAAGTTACAAGAGAAGAAAGGTTGAAAAAAAGACTGCTCCTGTTCTACTGATTGCAGGGTAGTTCGACCGATATGCATCTGAACCTCTTGTAGTTAAGAAACGCTGTCCAGTTCAAATTTGGAAGCAGGAGGACCGATTTCCTCTCCTTAAAACTATTGTTTCAAAGCTTCTCTGCACACCCGCATCCTCTGTATTTTCAGAGAGAATGTTTTCTGAATATGGAAACATCTATGAAGCAAGGCGATTCTGAATATTGCCTAAAAGAGGAGAAATGCTCTTGTTTCTGCACCACAACGGAAAAAAGTTCTAAATCACTGTTGTTGATTTTTTTTTATTCTGAAGACCTCCAGGTTGAATGGCGGCATCTGACCTACACAATATTGCCCTCCATTCATTGATTTCATTCCAGGCATTTTATATTGTATTCAATATATTGTTTTACATTTGTCAAGCTTGTAATGTTTTGTATTGTTTTGAAAATAAAGGGAAAAAAGGAGAAAAAAGAATGGAAAGCAAGTGCAGGGGTCAAGCAATATTTTACTCTTTTTAAAAACTTTAACGCCTAGACATTTTTATAAAAAGCTCTGATCTATATATTATAATGGAGGTAAGTGCGATATACTGTATATACTGTATGTACCCAAAAAAAAATATAGAAAAGAACGCAATCATAAAAATCTTAAGCTTCACATTTGAGCTCATTGTATGAAGATTTGTGAAGCTTTAGATTTTCATGGCTGCGTTCTTTTCTATAGATTTATTGACCAAATAATTGAACCGACAGTAATTGGGAAGGCAGCCATGGAAATCTTGAGCTTCACATTGTGTCAAGAAGATTTGTGAAGCTTAAGATTTTAATGACTATAGTTTTATTGACAAAATAATTGAACCCCCAGTAAATGGGGGGCCGCAGGCTCCTCAGTTACTGTCAGTTCAATTATTTGTTTAATAAAACTATAGAAAAGAACGCAATCATGAAAATCTTAAGCTTCACATTTGAGCTCATTGTATCAAGATTTGTGAAGCTTTAGATTTTCATGGCTGCATTCTTTTCTATAGTTTTATTGACCAAATAATTGAACGGACAGTAATTGGGGCGCCGCAGCCACCCAATTACTGAGGCCCAAGGTGAGAGGGATAGGAATGATGTTCAAAATAAAATACGCCGTAGGCCCACAATTCGATTCGGTTTGGGCCGAATGCCCAAGTACCACAGATCTAGCGAAATCGGGGCGGAGCGCCGATCTTTTACTGAAAGTCCTGACAGAAAGAAATGAAAAGGGAGTATTTATTGACAATTATGTCTACAAGGAGATTCTTCAGTAGTGAAATAAAGATAAGTTTATGATGATGTGTTCTTTTTTATATTTTATAACAGGAAATAATACCTTGAGGTAAGAAAATTCATTTCCCAGATGAAGTAATTGGCCGAGGGTCCCCAAGCCTTCCGCAGGAAATAGCAAAAACCGCCCGTAGGGCGGTATTTTTGCTAGTTATATTAATAGAAATGTAATCGTTAAGGATGGACAGATGTTTTATTTATTCTTGTCATCAGTATTGTGTTGATTTAATATAAAAAGTGTTGCTGGACTGGTTTAGGGGTGGGCCCTGGAGGGCTTTCCATTTTTTATGTATATAAAATATTATTTGTAATGTGTTATTATCATATTATGGCAGATTTTCATACAGGTGTTAATTTTCTAATGTCTTGGCCTATATCCGGCATATCCTGCCGGATATGACCCACATCCTACCGGATACCGGATATTTATCAGTATCCGGTCGAATATCTGGCCGGATATCATATCCGGTGCACCCCTAATCCCAACCACCCAACCAACCCAACCAACCCAACCCAAGGCTCTGTTCTCTCACCAACACTCTTCAACTTATACATGCATGACATTCCAACACCCATAGATAACAAGCTTACCTTATCATCATATGCAGATGACATCACTCTAACATCCACCCACAACAACATCGACACCGCTACAAATAACCTACAAACATACATAAACAGTATACAAGACTGGCTCACACACAATATACTCAAAGTAGCGCCCACAAAATCAGCCATCACCTTGCTTACAAGCAACACAAAAGAACACCAGGTAATTCCACAGCTTACACTAAACAACATCAACATTCCACACACTCACAGGACCAAAATACTTGGGGTCACATACAACACATCATTATCTTTTGCAAACCACATTCAGGACATTAAAAACAAATGTACGTCAAGACTTAACACGCTTAGGGTACTAACAGGCACAAACAGGCACTCACAGGACCAAAATACTTGGGGTCACATACAACACATCATTATCTTTTGCAAACCACATTCAGGACATTAAAAACAAATGTACGTCAAGACTTAACACGCTTAGGGTACTAACAGGCACAAACTTTGGACACCAGCAGGAAACAACATCACTCATATTATAGGCTGACCATACGTACCGTTTTGAACGGGACAGTACCGTTTGTTTTATATTTCCTGGCCGTCCCGTCGTTTTAATAAAAATGTCAATTTTGTCCCGGTTTATGTACTTACTTTTTCATGAATACAAAATATTACATAACCCCGTCCCTTTTTTGCCATCCCAATGTCCCGTTTTTGTCTCAAGGAAATATGGTCAGCCTACTCATATACAAACAATATATTCGCTCAGTTATGGACTATGCTAGCCCATGCTAGGCACCCATTATCTCAAACACACACATAAACACCTTACAGACAATAGAAAACAAGGCGCTTCGTATCATTACAGGATGCACTCAAACAACACCAATAGAACACCTGCACACAGAAACAAAAATACTGAAAGTTAGGGAACATTTAGACATGAGGGGAACACAATTCATGGCAGCAGCGACAACTAACCCACAACACCCTTGCCACTACATGTACAATAGGGTGGATCGATTTTACATTTTTTTCGATTTCCATATTCTAATAGAGACAAAAACTTGCGCATGCATGAGAAAATAGCCTATGCAAAATCTTAGCTTAATAAGTAATCATCTTCTGCCCCCGGCAGAGCGATGAAAATCATATTTTAGTAGTCAAAAACGTATTTTTCTTATAATTTTTAAAATATTTCAATATGCATCAAAATTATTCCTAATAACTATAAAGTCGATGAAAAAGACCTCATATGATCGTTTTTTCAAGCGCGTTGTCCTACGTTAATATCTTTTGCCCCCGGCAACAACGTCAAATGTTGAAAAAATAGGTAATTTATATACATATTTTCAGATCGCCTCTTTGTCTTAAATAATGCATTTATATATTTCCCATAGCATTTATATCGTTGCTTAGGCATGAAATAACACACACGCAAAATTTTATGACTCAAGGCTAGGGTTTAAAGGTCATCTCTGGTGAGTGCTGCCAGCAGCAGCTGCCACTGACGCGCCAGTACGCACTGCGTACTAGCGTATGATTGAAATGAAACTACAAAGGCCAGTTCACTGGATCATATGCCTATTACACGGTAATGAATTATCACTGCGACACCTCATTCAAGACTTGGACGGCAAAACAACTGGGCCAGTGGGCTTTACTGGACCAGTTGGAAAACAACTGAACGACTGCGAAAAACTTCCAATTACAGAATTCGATGCCATTCCATCTCCCGACATTGACATAGATGATGCCGAGTTGAGCACTGACCAAAATATTTGTTAGGCATCTACAGAGCAGTGTCGAGCGGTAGCTGCTCTTCAGCTCTCGCGGCTCGAAATCCAGGTAAGATGGCGCATTCCAGGTGGCTGACAACAGCAAATAGATTTCTGCGCCTCTGTTTCAACCAGTGAACCCTCCAGCACCTTCAACGAAATTGTGTGATTCATTATGACAGTTTACGCACCAATTTGGTTTAAGATAAAGAAAAACTCCAGTTTCACCGAGGGCGCAAAACATTTTTTCGAAATGATGCGTCTCTCTCAGACCATGCCTCAAAGATCTAAGACAATCGCCAACAAAGTCCTCCGTAGAAATTCTTTCTTTGCTCACCCAGAAAATATTTTGATCTCCATGCTACATGCCGATGAGCAACACATAAGAGAATTGGGATGGAGAAGAATATTAAAAGCACGATCAAAACAATCACCAGCGGGGGAAATTCGAGCCTTCGCCATGCCTGAGCTGCTCTACGATAGTCAAAACTATTACGAAATCATCAACTGGCAAACGGCTGAGGTGACCGAACCCCCCGTTACAAAAACAATACCTGATACCCGAATAAAAGAGTTTGTTGAGACGGGAGACCAGCCTGATGGACTGATCCACTATTCCCTTGTCATACTCAAGCGGTCGAGAGACTCATCAAATTAGTAACCGAAGCCTCTGCCAGTGTAAGTGGAATAGAAGAGAGGGACGGATTCATCCGCTCCCGTCTTCACTCCCGAACAAAAATTCCACGATTTGATTCTAAGAAAGATTACCGTATGTAAATCGACATGCAGCCAAAGGAAGGGTGGTTGGGGCTGGATAGGGTGGAACTCGACGTACAGCCACCTCCTCATGGTGAGTTCTGGGTTGCTAATTTTATAAAATTAGCAAGCGAGGAGCTGTACTTAGTACTTATCGTACTTATAACATCGCATTAACGTAATTATAATCCACATTTAGACTTTTCTCGGGGACAGAAGATATTACTCTAGAGCCGTCATTCCCAACGTGGGACGCAGGCCCCACCGGTGGGGCATGGTAATATTTTGGTGGGGCATGCGTAGGACGTGCACCCTTCGGCTTACTATACCAAAGACTACGGGCAATCCGAGAATGAATTATTAACAGTGAATTGTTTTATAGTGAGTCTGTGTGAGTGAGTGTGCGTGTTAATGCATACGGTGCATATATAGTATGTATACATAAAAATATTTGTGTGTATGTATGTATATGTGTAATTGGTACACAAAGTATTTCCCGTCTCCCCACACTCGCGTGTCTCGGTCGACCAAGGAGAGGACGGGACGCATGTCGCCGGATGAGCCAATGTTTTCTCGGCCAATCAGCGTGTGTGAGCATTCAGTTTGCTTCTTAGTGTGTTTACGTTTGGCCGTGTGTCCACCATAATACCGTGTTGTTCTGAATTTTTTCATAATAATATGTGACTTATGTGTGAATTAATGTGATATATTACAATTTGGCAAACCAAAGAAAAGGAATATATTTTTATTTTTATTTCTTTATATATTAATCGAACTCAGCAATTATGTAAATTAGCAGTATCTTGCATTTATACCAGTACGCCAAAACACTGGACTGTTTCTATAATAATTCGTTTTCGTTGACATTTATATTCCTCATTCAGAAATTTTTGTTCTGGATACTTCTTTAATTAATTTATAATTTTATTTATTTCAGTCACAAACCCTATGCATAAAATGAGTAGTGCAAGTAAAAAAAAAGTTCGTCAATATTCAGAGGAATATTTAAAATTTGGATTCATACCCGCTATCCATGATGACCGGTCACCTTTCTGCCTCTTATGCCAACAATGCTTGACCAACGAATCAATGAAACCAGGTCGTCTTGAGTTGCATTTGAAGGCGAAACATAGTGCGTATGCAAATTCAGATTTAAATTACTTTAAGTCTTTAAAGGAGAAGTTTGCAAAAAGATCAACAATAAAGTCTCTGTTTACTACACAAACTGTTAGCGTCAGTCGTACTCTTGAGGCTAGTTATGAAATTTCTTTACTCATTGCTAAATGTGGAAAAAATCATACTATAGGAGAGGATTTAATTAAACCATCAATATCAACATTTCTTAAAACAGTCCTGGAAAAAGATGACAATGCTGTTAAAGCCATGCCACTCAGTAACAATACTGTTAGTAGAAGAATAGATGAAATGAGTGAAGATATTGAAACACAACTTGTTGAAAAGCTGAAATCAAGATATTTCTCACTACAAATGGATGAATCAACTCTGAGAGACAGTGAGGTCGTATTGTTAGCATATGCAAGATATATTGATAAAGGTGAATTTGCTGAAGAAATGGTATTCTGTAAATCATTAGAAACCACCACTTCCGCCGCTGATATATATGGTAAGCTAAACAATCACTTACACGTCAATAATATACCAATAGAAAACATAACATCTTGTGCTGCAGATGGTGCTCCTGTTATGATGGGCAAGAAAAAAGGCTGCTTAAAATTGATGAAAGATGAGAATCCAGAAATGCTTCTTGTGCACTATGTTATTCATAGAGAGAACTTAGTGTCCAAAAATATTACTCCTGTTCTTAATGAGGTACTACGCTCAGTTATAAAATGTATCAATGCTATCAAAGCTAATGCAAAATGTGAGCGTCTCTTCAAGCAATTTTGTGAAAATGAAAATGCAGACTATGTGAAACTTTTACTTCACACTGAGGTAAGGTGGCTCTCAAAGGGGAATTGCTTGAAAAGATTCATGGACCTATTTGATGTTCTTAGTGACTTTTTAAGTGACAAGCCTGAAATGAAGCACCTGCTAACCGTTGATGGTGTTGGTTTACGTCGTCGTCGTTGGCCTAGGCAAGCTACGGCTTGGGACCGTTGCGCATCTATCCGGTATAGGTTAACCTGGATGATGTAGCCATAAGCACTGCCGCTGGTTAAGTGCCAACCAGTGATTATCTCACTAGCCGTATTGAGTCCGTTAGGCGAAACTGCGACAGTACCAAAGGTGGAAAATATAACCCTTGGTTTTCTATTATTTATTTGTAAAATGGACATGGTATTAGATTAAAATAAATATTTGAATATAAATAATTAACTGACAATTGTGATATATAATTAATTATGTTTACATACAATAAAATAATACAATATACATAAAATTAGTATTAATGTGGTTCACAATTGAATTATGATGGGTAACTAATTTAAAATGAATTTATAACTATTCCGAAATTCAAGACGGTAAAATTAACATTTATCTTTAAACTAAAATAAGAGTATTCACTACACACTCCCGCACCAGAGAGGAAGTTCAAAGAGTTCCGAACGACACAGATTTCCGCTGGACCTTTTTGGTAGCTACATGTACCTCGCTTAAGGTTGATTCCAAAAACGCAGGCTTAAGACGATCGATAGAAACCTTGTCGACCTTGGAACCGCGCTGGATGAGAAATGATGTGCGCGTACGTCGGAGAACTTCATAGGGCCCGTCATATGGACATTGGAGAGGCCGTTTTGGGACAGGTACACGAACGAAAACGTGGGTGCAAGACTGGAGGGCTGGGGAAACAAAGATGTTCTGTTGGCTAGTCAATCGAGGGGGAACAGGCTGAAGGGACTGCATGTGAGAGGAAAGTGTTTGAGCGAATTCCGTAGGATCACATGACTTATCCCCTGCAGTGAAGTAGCCACCTGGTAGCCGCAGTGTTGTTCCATAGACTAGTTCGGCCGCTGTAGTCTTCAGATCACTCTTAAATGCAGAGCGAATACCAAGCAACACGAGTGGAAGCTTATCCATCCAATGGGAGTCTTCGTGACACATAAGGGATGACTTCAGCTGGCGATGGAAGCGTTCGACGAGGCCGTTAGCTTGCGGATGATACGCACAGGTATGCGCATGTACTGTACCCAACAAGCTGGTAAACTTCTTCCAAAGCGAAGACTCAAATTGGCGACCTTGGTCAGTGATGACTTTTGTCGGCAATCCAAATCTTGATACCCATCCATGAAGAAAGGCTCTTGCAACAGTGTCCCCTTGGATATCAGGAAGTGGGATGGCTTCAGGCCATCTGGAAAAGCGGTCGAGACAGGTGAGCAGATAACGTTGGCCTTGAATCACTGGAAGAGGGCCAACAATGTCTACATGAATTACCTCAAATCGCTGGGATGGGGGCGGAAATGCGTCAAAGGGGGACCTGGTGTGCCTTTGGACTTTGGCACGCTGGCAGGCAAGGCACGTTTTGGTCCAATGTTTGACATCCTTCCGCATCGAGGGCCAAACAAAGCGAGAGGTAACCAGGTGTTGCGAAGCACGGATACCAGGATGGGAGGGCTTATGAAGATCCGTGAAGACTGCTTTTCTGTGACATGGAGGGACATAAGGGCGAATAGCAGCTGTTGATACGTCGCAATAGAGGGGCACAGACAATCCTGGCATACTCATTTTCTTGAGGGAAAGTGAGTGAGTGGAGTCTTCTCTGAGCAGTTCTTGTAGTTCCGTATCCTTATCTTGATCCTGTGCAATAGCATTCCACAGTGTAGAGCTGAGGGTAACAGAAGTAATCTCTATTCTTGAAAGTGCATCCGCTGGAGTGTTCAAGACACCTTTGATGTGGCGGATATCTGTGGTAAATTGCGAGATATAATCGAGTTGCCTGATGACTCTGGGAGAGTGGTTACAGCTGTTTTTATTGAAGACAGTGACCAAAGGTTTGTGGTCGGTAAAAACACAAAACTCTCGGCCTTCAAGGAAATGTTGAAAATGCTTCACGTTTAAGTAAATAGCAAAAAGTTCACGTCCGAAAGCACTATAACGCGTTTGGGCTGGCTGCAGCTTTTTCGAGTAAAACGCGATGGGTGCTTGTTGACCGTTAATGGTTTGTTCCAACACTCCACCGATCGCAACATCTGATGCATCGACCGTCAGAGTTAGGGGGCATCACTGATAGGAAATGACAAAGACAATGCACTATTGATAGCATTTTTGGCATTGTCGAACGCCTGTAAACTATCGCTACACCATACCAATTTCGTTACCTTGCGTTTGTGTGTGATCATAGCGTGTAGAGGAGCAAGAACACTGGCACAGTTTTTAATGAACTTGTGGTAATAATTTACCAAACCTAGAAACCGACGTAACTCACGCTGATTATTTGGCATAGGGTAATTTTTTATCACTTCACACTTGTCCTGAAGGGGGGTAATTCCGTGCTGCGAAATCGTGTGACCAAGAAATTCCAAGGTTGGCTGTGCAAACACACACTTAGATGCATTAATAGTAACACCGTATTGTTCTAAGCGTTGAAAGAGGAGTGAAAGATGTTTCTTATGTTCCTCTTCCGTTGAGCTGGCCACAAGCAAATCATCGATGTAGGCATAAACAAAGTCTAAGCCTCTGGTGACCTCATCTATAAACCTCTGAAAGGTTTGCGCAGCATTCCGTAGCCCGAACGGCATCTTCAAAAATTCGAATAACCCAAATGGTGTACAAACTGCAGTCTTGGGAATATCCGAAGGCTCTACGGGAATGTGGTGGAAAGCCTTAACGAGATCTATTTTACTGAAGATAGATTTGCCGTGGAGAAGAGAAGTAAAGTCTTGGACATTTGTTACCGGATATCGGTCCGGGACGGTTGTCGAATTCAAAAACCGGTAATCCCCACATGGTCTCCAGTCTCCTGACTTCTTCTGGACCAGGTGTAGGGGAGAGGACCAACTGCTTTTGGAAGGTCTTATTATCCCAAGCTCTATCATAAGCTGGAATTCCGATTTGGCAGCTTTCAGTTTGTCCGGGGCAAGACGTCTGGGTTTTGCAAACACAGGGGGACCTTTTGTTGTGATGTGATGGGTAATGGTGTGCTTAATGGTATCACCCATCTGCATCGGTTGAAGAATTCCTGGATATCGCTGGAAAAGGCACTGGTACATGGAATTAGGGGAACGAGGGAAAGTGCAGAGTTCGAGGCGTCCGGAAGGGCAACCTGTTTGGCAAGAACAGAAAGCAGTGTGGCCTGGTCGCATAAGCGTCGCTTGTCAAGATCCACCAGGAGTTTGAAATGCTGGAGGAAGTCAGCGCCGATTATGGGATGCCGCACTTGAGCACAGATGAAAATCCACTTGAAGGATCGGTGAAGGCCCAAGTTTAGTTCACGCGACTGAGTACCGTACGTGGGTATGCGTGAACCGTTAGCAGCGTATAGAGGCGGAGATTCCGAGTGCGTATGACCAGATTTTTGAGGGAATACACTGACTGACGCTCCGGTATCGACCAAGAAATTGATACCAGAGTTCCTGTCCTTTATGAATAACAGGTTGGCAGTGCGAGTACTAGACGCCATTAGGACTCGCTGCTGGGGTTTTCCGACGAAAAATTGCAAGGGGAGATGCACTTCCTAGCCTTCTTTCCAAATTTCGAGTGGTAGAAACAGATCTTCCCGGAACTCGAACGATGCCTCTTCGTAAATCTTGACCGAGAATGGCTTCTTTGCCGTTGATTTTGTAGCAGAGAACAAACGTGGTTGAGTTGTTGACTTAACTCTTTCACTTTCAACTCCAGTTCCGATTGTGTGTTCACGTTGTTGACCGGAGCTGTGTCAATCTCCACTACTTTGTCGGCAGTTGCTGCTAGTTTATCAACTGGAGTAGCAGGAACCATAGTGGCCAAGACACGCTGAGCTGATGGAGGAAGTTTCTGCAAGAACAACTGTCTAAAGATGTCCTTATCGAAGGTTTGTGTGCGTTCGCCTAGAGCGCACTGCATAGCCCTCAGCATTTGAGTGGGCTTACGGTCTCCAAGTTCTTCTTTTGAGATTAACTGATGTAGTTTCTCACGCTCGGAGACAGTGGTGCGGCACAGGATGGCAGACTTCAGATCGTTGTATGGGTCCTCACTCGTGGAAGTAGACACGATGACGTCACGGACTTCAGAGATGATGCTCGCTGGTAGAGAGGACAAAACATGATCGTATTTCGTCCTGCTAGTGGTGATCCTTCCCAAGTTGAATTGTGATTCCACTTGGTGGAACCAAATAAATGGATCACCCGGCCAGAAGACGGGGAGCTTTACGCTCAAGTGGGAGATGGCACCAGCGTCGTCAGGCATCTTCTCCTATGCTTGCTGACGTACAAGCAAGACGACAAGTTACCAACGAAGGAGTGGAGGTTGAGACGAGCGCAGGCACAGAGCGCACGGGCAGGGGTGAGGGGCAGAGGGCACGAGCGACATTACAGTCTGGTCCTAGTCGCTCGGGTGAAGGGGGTGATGGGCACGAACGACGTTACAGTCTGGTCCTAGTCGTTCGGGTGAAGGGGGTGATGGGCACGAACGACATTACAGTCTAGTCCTAGTCGTTCGGGTAAAAGGGGGGAACCCAACTCCGGGGTCACCAATTGTTGGTTTACGTCGTCGTCGTTGGCCTAGGCAAGCTACGGCTTGGGACCGTAGCGCATCTATCCGGTATAGGTTAACCTGGATGATGTAGCCATAAGCACTGCCGCTGGTTAAGTGCCAACCAGTGATTATCTCACTAGCCGTATTGAGTCCGTTAGGCGAAACTGCGACAGTACCAAAGGTGGAAAATATAACCCTTGGTTTTCTATTATTTATTTGTAAAATGGACATGGTATTAGATTAAAATAAATATTTGAATATAAATAATTAACTGACAATTGTGATATATAATTAATTATGTTTACATACAATAAAATAATACAATATACATAAAATTAGTATTAATGTGGTTCACAATTGAATTATGATGGGTAACTAATTTAAAATGAATTTATAACTATTCCGAAATTCAAGACGGTAAAATTAACATTTATCTTTAAACTAAAATAAGAGTATTCACTACAATGGTAAAGCATTTGTGAGTTATTTAACAGATATTTTTGAAAAACTGAATATGTTGAATAAACAACTTCAAGGATCAAACAAAACTCTTGTAGATGCAAAGACGAAGATATTTGGCTTCGTTACATTTATCGAGGTATGTCAAAAAAACATTTCTCACAAAATTTTTGACCAGTTTCATTGGCTAAAAAAATGTAAGGTGACTGATGCTGCTGTACTTGTCATTGTGGATCATCTGAAAATAATGGCCTCTGATTTTAAAGAAAGATTTTCTGATTTAAAACAAATTGATTTTCCAACATGGGTGATGCAGCCAATGCTAGTGGATATATCTGATGTTTCGATGCAGTACCAAGAAGAACTCTCGGAAATGCAAAATGATGAGTCAGTTAAAACTTTATTCAATATAAAAGGGGTGATGGCATGGCTTTGTGATGAGACAGAAACTAAATACCCACATTCAACCAACTTTGCAAGAAAATTGTTGTTACCCTTCCCATCTTCATATTTAGCTGAATGTGGCTTTAGTGCTGTAAATGATTTGTTATTGAAGAAAAAATCGACTGGATATCACTAAACGAGGAGACTTGAGACTTAAGCTGACTAAATTGGTGCCTGATATAAAATCTCTCTGTAGCAGACATGACGCACAAGGATCTCACTAACAGACATTTTTAGGTGAGCTCAAATTTTATTTTTCATTATTATTATTTCAATAATTAAAATGATCAAAGTATTACAGAATAACTTTTCATTCAAATATTTTCTATTTCTGCATTCCAGTTCTCTATTATATGTTTGGAAACTTTATTTATTTAGCTGTCCTTTCGTTTTTTATTTTTCTCTTTCATGGATGCCATGTTCTTTGGAAGCTTGTTTAGAGACCAAGTTAATGGCCTTTTAAGCTTCCTTCACGTGAATAACAGTAAAATTTTGAATAACAAAAATTAAATATCACAGGGGGGGGGGCATCAGGGTTTTAGAAATGCTTAGGTGGGGCATGGCCCAAAATCGGTTGGGAACCACTGCTCTAGAGTCATAAAATTTTGCGTGTGTGTTATTTCATGCCTAAGCAACGATATAAATGCTATGGGAAATATATAAATGCATTATTTAAGACAAAGAGCCGATCTGAAAATATGTATATAAATTACCTATTTTTTCAACATTTGACGTTGTTGCCGGGGGCAAAAGATATTAACGTAGGACAACGCGCTTGGAAAAACGATCATATGAGGTCTTTTTCATCGACTTTATAGTTATTAAGAATAATTTTGATGCATATTGAAATATTTTAAAAATTATAAGAAAAATACGTTTTTGACTACTAAAATATGATTTTCATCGCTCTGCCGGGGGCAGAAGATGATTACCTATTAAGCTAAGATTTTGCAGAGGCTATTTTCTCATGCATGCGCAAGTGTTTGTCTCTATTAGAATATGGAAATCGAAAGAAATGTAAAATCGATCCACCCTAATGTACAATCATGCACCAACACCTCGCATCATTAAGGTAACACCAGAGAGACATTATAACCAAATACTCCATTCCATACCACGCCCCACAGACATCACACAGTACAGAAAACACATACACACACACCTAACCCACAAAGCACTGACACGACTCGGTCCGAATGCGGTCCTAGGTGCGAAGCCGCCACCCATTAACAGGTCAGAGATCAGCCTGAACAGATCGGATCGAGTTAACTTAGCACGATTCCGATGTGGACATTACCCCAACTTACGGACATATAAACACAGACTAGACAACTCCATAGACGACACCTGCCACCTGTACCAGGACACACCACAAACAATTGAACACATTATGACAGACTGTACCGCTCTAGCCAACAACGAACACAACACAACATCACTGGTGCGCTGAACCTCTGGTCCACTTCGGAGAGGGCGATCGGTTACCTGCGTGCCGCCCGCTTGCTCGATCAGGGTGGGCTGATCGGCTAAACAACAACAACCACCCAACCTTATTATGGACTTTTGTTTTAGTCTTATTCCTTTTCCTGCTTACCGAACTATGTTGTGATTTAGTATTGAAAAATGGCATTATGTTTCTTGATTCCAGTCTCACTCGAATGAATCCATCCCTTCGTTCTTTTCCACAAACTGTAGCTGCTGCTTCTGTTACTAGCTTAACACATCTTTCTACGGCCTGTGTGTGACGTGGCATCCCAAGTATGCCTCCAAAATCTGACTGTTTGGAAGCGAGCTCTCTCAATTCCTTCCCCATTAATTGCTGCAAAAGCGGAGGACTTAATCGCCCTTCTTCTTGCCAGTTAATAAGATCAATGTATTCTTTTGCTCCAAAGTTCAGCCTTGGTATTGTAAGCTTTCGGATTTCCTTTTGTGTTTTGCTTCTTGCAAGCATAATTCTTCGAATTGCCAGCTCTCTGATGTGCTCCTGATCATCGGTGATCATGGAGAGCAATACGTTCTCTGGGTGATCAAAATAAGCGTTACGTTGTATTGATGAATCCACAACGTTTCTCAGCTCAAGTGGAAGGTATCTTGATCTTGAAATGGTTTCCCAGACATGTCTTCCTCCTTCTGTGTATGGAGATTTTGACTTAATGTAAACCACACTGGAGCATAAACTTTCATTACAAATGTTGCTAATGCACACAGCTGTGTGCTAATGCACACAGCTTTACAGATTTCAAGCAAATACTTCTGGTCCGTACATAAGTCTTCATTTGCTATGTATGGTATATCAGCTTCAATTTTATCAAACCCTGCAACTGGAAGTTGTTCACAATTTTTCAGTGCGGAACGTTCTTCCATACAAGCGTCGTTCTTTACATTAATTATACTGTGTGTTGTTTGCAATTAAAATGTATATACAGGTATGTGCAGCATGCGGGAGGTGCCCCCTCAGGGCATTGGTTTCTGCTCGTATGTAGGAGAATTACGACTTCTGATTAATCGAGGCCCATGGTGTAGTGGTTAGCATATCTGACCGGCAATCGGAAGATCCCGGGTTCGATTCCCGGGTGGTTACCTCATTTTTCATTTGTTCGTTCTCCCTCCTCATCTTGTGCGGAACGTTCTTCTATACAAGCGTCATTCTTTACATTAATTATACTGTGTTGTTTGCAGTTAAAATGTATATATATATATATATATATATATATATATATATATATATTTCTGTTTATTTTAAGATGTAGCAAGTTCTCGCGAATTGATAATGGTTTGTCTGTAGCGTTTGTATGATAGAATGTGTGTTTAGGCGCGAGAGGCGACAGTCACGCGCACTTTTACAAACTAATGTACAGTCCCCTACAAAAGTTACGCTCCACCCTCTCGGAGATGTGATAATAACGTAGTCTCTCTTAAACCCCACTTCCCTACCTTCACTCTCTCCCTCTCCTCCTCCCTCTCTCAGGTACTGTCAAAGCAATACTTTTTTTTTTTTGAAAACCTATGACAGAATCATTTAAAGCTTCACGATATTACCATCAGTGAAAGTGAAATACTCTCGGCCATAGGTAAGATTAATCCTAATGAAACTTCCTGTCCAGAAGTCGTAATTCTCCTACATACCAGCAGAAACCAATGCCCTGAGGGGGCACCTTGGCATGCCGTACATATATACACATTTTAACTGCAAACAACAGAGAGTATAATTAATGTAAAGAACGACGCTTCTGTCGTTCTCCCTCCTCATCTTGTGCGGAACGCTCTTCTACACAAGCGTCGTTCTTTACATTAAATTTCCTGTGTGTTGTTTGCAGTTAAAATGTATATATGTACGGCATGCGGATGTGCCCCCTCAGGGCATTGGTTTCTGCTCGTATGTAGGAGAATTACGACTTCTGATTGATCGAGGTCCATGGTGTAGTGGATAGCATATTTGACCGGCAATCGGATGATCCCGGGTTCGATTCCATGGTGGTACCTCATTCTCCATTTGTTCGTTCTCCCTCCTCATCTTGTGCGGAACGTTCTTCTACACAAGCGTCGTTCTTTATATATATATATATATATATATATATGTATATATATATATACACCCGTATATACTCATCTTTTGAATGTGTTTATTTAATTTGGCTTGAACGGTTTTGTCTGAACGCTCAAACACACACACACACACACACACATTATAATATATATATATATATATATATATACACGTGTGTGTGTGTGTATATACATATATAGGTGCTCTTCCAATACGTGCTCTACCGTAAATTTACATTCCAATATGTGCTAACTAACGAAAATATCACGACCTAACCTAACCAATCGTCAAGGGCGTACAATTGACCTAACGATTGGTTAGGTTAGGTCGTGATATTTTCGTTAGTTAGCACATATTGGAATGTAAATTTTACGGTAGAGCACGTACTGGAAGAGCACCCATATATATGTATAATAATAATAATAATAATCCGATATATACTATATGTTTGAGCTTTTGAATTTTGAACCCTTAAATATAGAAAAAAGAAAATTATTCTAAAAATAATGAAATATATATATATATATATATATATACACAGGGAGTCCCAAAAAAATGTAAACACACTTTAACAGCTGATAGCTCAATTGATGTTTCTTTCCACGTTAAACCCATTAAAATTAATAATGGCAGTCAGACTAAGCTTTGAACAAAGGAAATTCATTCTAAAATGCTACTGGAAGTGTGAAAACGCAGTTGAAGTGCAAAGACAGTTTAGGAGGGAGTTTCAAACAGATCCACCAACGCGACTTACCATCACTCGAATTAGAGATAAGTTTGAAGCCGATGGAACTGTTCAGAATGTCCACAAGAAGCGTTCCGGAAGACCAGGGACATCGACAAGCCCCACAAAGCAAGAAAGAGTACTGGAAACGTATCACCAAAGTCCAAGAAAATCTGTGCTGCAAGCGAGTCGTGAGGTAGGAATTTCAGAATCGTCTGTCCAACGCATTTTGAAGCGCTGTCAATGGAAAAGTTACATTCCAAGATTAGTCCATGCTATTAATGAAGATGATCCGGACCGAAGAGTGGAGTATTGCGAGTGGTACTTGGCACGATGTGGATGTGGATTGGACGAAGGGGTTTCGTAGAATACCCTCCGCGTTCACCAGACCTCACACCACTAGACTTTTTTATGGGGATACTTAAAAGACAAAGTCTACGCTATAAAACCTGCAACAGTCGCTGAATTGAGAGCAGCCATTGAACGAGAATGCACACAAATACCAAACGAAATGTTTCGTGATGTTTGCGATTCCATTGCTTCGCGTTATCAGCAGTGCCGGGATCGATACCCGGTCACGGCACCCGGCGTGCAGCAAAACCCAGCTGTTCATCCTTCCACACAATAAAGAAAGTGGTTTGTAGATAAAGGTGTACCGTGGGTGGCATAGACGCTGGGCTGCTAGTGGGGCGTGGTTCGGATTCCACGTTAAACTGTAGGTCTGAGGTTGAGTGAAAAGCTTGACCTTCGTCAGAATGAATAATTCAGACGGAAGCAAGTCAAAGGTAACCAAAGGTGGGTGGGTGTGTGTGTGTGTGTGTGTGTAACTGTGTATAATATATATATATATATATATATATATATACAGGGTTGGCGGAAAGTAGCTCCCTATTTTGGATTGGTAAAAAAATACGTATATTATCCATTTATTTCAGAAGAAATAATATGAAAAGGTAGGCATACATGGTAGGTTTTCTCTGAAATTCAATGTGGGCTCCAACTCTTTCCACCAGCTTCTGGAGCCGCCCAGGAATGGCGTCCACTGACTTTAGCAGGAACTCCGGCGGGATGGAGGACATGACTTCCCGAATTCGGTCCTCCAGTTCTTCCAATGTCCTCGGTTTGGTGCGGTAGACTTCTTCCTTTACCCACCCCAAAGAAAGAAGTCGCACGGTGTCAAGTCGGGGCTCCTGGCTGGCCATTGATGTGGACCACGACGACCCATCCAACGCCCAGGGAAGTGGGCATCCAGCCACTCACGGACAACAAGAGCGAAGTGCGGAGGGGCGCCATCTTGCATAAATATCAGATCGTCGATGTTCTCCCATGTGCTGACAACCGGCCAGACCTCGTTTCGCAACATAGCAAGGTACCGCTCAGCATTCATGGTGTTGCGCAGAAGGAACGGGCCCACAACCTGATCTGAGGTCATACCACACCACACCGTTACACTGAACCGATTCTGCCGTTTTTCAGCGGTAACCGTGCGACTTCTTTCTTTGGGGGTGGGTAAAGGAAGAAGTCTACCGCACCAAACCGAGGACATTGGAAGAACTGGAGGACCGAATTCGGGAAGTCATGTCCTCCATCCCGCCGGAATTCCTGCTAAAGTCAGTGGACGCCATTCCTGGGCGGCTCCAGAAGCTGGTGGAAAGAGTTGGAGCCCACATTGAATTTCAGAGAAAACCTACATGTATGCCTACCTTTTCATATTATTTCTTCTGAAATAAATGGATAATATACGTATTTTTTTACCAATCCAAAATAGGGAGCTACTTTCCGCCCACCCTGTACACGTATATATATATATATATATAAATATATATAATATATATATATATTATATATATATATATATATATATATATATAATATATATATATATATATATATATATATATATATAACACACACACACACACGAGGTGTGTTCAAAAAGTTCCCGAACTTGAAACAGTTAACCAAGAGTTTTATTTGGAAATACTGAAGCGCGTGAGAGACGCAGTAAGGTGAAAACGGCCTGAAAGTTGGAACGCAGGAACGTGGATGTTGCACCATGACAGTGCGCCCACACACACAGCGTTGTTAATTCAGCAGTACCTGGCGGAGCACAACGTCGTAGTCGTTCCCCATCCCCCGTATTCTCCAGATCTGTCCCCGGCAGACTTTTTTCTTTTTTCCACACTTAAATTTGCATTGAAAAGTCGAAGATTTCAAAGTGTGGAAGAAATTATTTAAAATGCAACAAACGGACTGAAGACAGTCAGGATTACGGTCTACTACGAATGCTTTCAAAAGTGGAAACGTCGTTGGGAGCGATGTATAGCTGCACAAGGAGACTACTTCTTTGAAGAGGACAACATCAATTAGATCGTAAGTGTTACCAGGAAGTTTTTGTGGGATTAGTCCGGGAACTTTTTGAACACACCTCATATACTGTACAGGGTGTCCCAGAATTAACTATCTATTTCAATGAAATCGGACAAATTTTTTAAAAACACAGTTTTATTTATGTTTATCATGTTTAATATGTGTTAAAAATGTATAAATTTCTAAATTTTTTTCATAATTTTATTTTCATAATTTTTTCATACTTTTTCATAGTTTTATTTTCATTCTCTTTCAGAACCCTATTAATAATGGATACACAAGAACGCATCTTTGTTGTAACATCCCGTATCAAAGCCTTTTTCATCATTGTCGAACGCAAGATTCTATGAACAGTTGTCTTGGATATGTTGAGTCTTCGACCGGCCTCCCTAACCGAAGTTGTTGGTTCATCCTCAAACAATTGTCGTACCTGTTCGGTACTGTTACGTGCTGTCCTTGGGCGTCCTCTTCCCACCTCGTCGTGTACAGATCCAGTTCTTTTAAATTTGTTCACAAGTTCACGAATCGCTTTGTCTGTAGGACCGGTTCTGTGGAATCTTCTTGTAAATTTTTCTCTGATTTCATTACATTGCATTCCTTTGATACGGGATGTTACAACAAAGATGCGTTCTTGTGTATTCATTATTAATAGGGTTCTGAAAGAGAATGAAACTAAAACTATGAAAAACTATGAAAAAATTGTGAAAATAAAATTATGAAAAAAATTTAGAAATTTATACATTTTTAACACATATTAAACATGATAAACATAAATCAAAGTGTGTTTTTAAAAAATTTGTCCGATTTCATTGAAATAGATAGTTAATTCTGGGACACCCTGTATATAATATGGCATATATTATATTTTTGAGCTTTAGTAGCTTGAACTCCTTAAAATATAGAAAAAAGAAATTTATTCTAAAAATAATAAAATACTATACAAGGATAGTAATGACTTGCATCTACACTTTAGTAAAAACTACTACAATGTGTTTAATCAACTGCAGAAGGTGACGTGTAATAAAAAACATATTAAGCGACAAAATCAGTAATTATCACGTCAGAAAATCTCGGGGCTAATTTAAATACAAAAGCATGACTGCAGGAAAAGAAGGCAAAAGGGTGCATCATATCCTATTATATCATATTGTTTCATTATTGTCATTGTTTTATTATCAAATTTACGAAATCGCGTGGAAGTTGAGTAATCTGCGTTGTGGTGTATATATATATATATATAATATTATATTTCTGTTTATTTTAAGATGTAGCAAGTTCTCACGAATTGATAATGGGTTGTCTGTAGCGTTTGTATGAGAGAATGTGTGTTTAGGCGCGAGAGGTGACAGTCACGCGCACTTTTACAAACTAATGTACAGTCCCCTACAATAGTTACGCTCCACCCTCTCGGAGATGTGAAAACAACGTAGTCTCTCTTAAACCCCACTTCCCCACCTTCACTCTCTCCCTCTCCTCCTCCCCCTCTCAGGTACTGTCAAAACAATACTTTTTTTTTTGAAAACCAATGACAGAATCATTTAAAGGTTCACGATTTTACCATCAGTGAAAGTGAAATACTCTCGGCCATAGGTAAGATTAATCCTAATAAAACTTCCTGTCCAGATAAGCTTTACCCTTGGGGACTTAAAGAAATGAACTCCCCATCAGTCTCTCCTCTCACATATATATTTAATAATTCGTTACAGTCTTTAGAAGTTCCGTTCGATTGGAAACTTGCAAACATTAGACCAATATTTACAAAAAAGGACAAATCGTTTCCGGGTAATTATCGCCCCATTAGTCTGACTTCAGTAGTTGGTAAGCTAATGGAGACGATCGTTCGGGGCAAAACAGCTAATCACTTAGAAATTAATAAATTAATCAAAGATTCTTTAAAGCTTACGACTTTAACTCATTACGGCTTTTCACGTAATCGTTCTTGTCTTACTAATTTCCTCGATTTCTTTAATGATTTTGTAAATAGCTATTACGAGAGTAAAACAGTAGCCATTATATAATTCGATTTTCAAAACGCGTTTGATAGAGTGCCATATATAAAATTATGGTGCTCTTCCAATATGTGCTCTACCGCGAAACTGTGATCTACCATATTCCAATACGTGCTCTACAGTGAAACTAGCCTTATAAGGCTAACTAACGAAAATATCATGACTTAACCTAACCAATCGTTAGGTCAACTATACGCCCTTGACGATTGGTTAGGTTAAGTCGTGATATTTTCGTTAGTTAGCCTGGAATATGGAATATTAGTTGGAATATGGTAGGTCACAGTTTCGCGGTAGAGCACATATTGGAAGAGCACCAAAATTATTAGCTAAACTTCATTCTCACAGAATTGATGGTAATGTTCTCAAATGATTTGAAAATTGACTTAGTGGACGTAAACAAAGAGTGGTCATTAATGGTAAAGCATCTAACTGGAAAAGTGTAACTAGCGGCGTGCTTCAGGGATCAGTAATGGGACAGTTCTTTTTATTATTTATATGAATAACATCGACACAGGAATTAACAGTATAATTTCAAAATTTGTGGATAATACCGAACCAGGGGGACGAACAAAACCAGCGGCAGAACGTTTCCAGATTCAAGAAGATACGTATTAATAAATTACGTACTCGAGTGGGTGGAAATGGGCTCAAATGAACTTTAATATAGATAAATGTGAAACGTTCCATATCGGTAGAAACAATGTTAAAGAAAAGTATTGTATGCGAGACAAGACACTAACGTGTGTTACGGAAGAGAAAGATTTAGCTATTGTTGTTGACGACACTTTTAAACCCAGTAAGCAATAATCGAAGCTGTCAGAAAAGCAAATAGAATCTTAGGACTTATTGGTAGATCATCTGAACTTAAGTCGAAGAAGACAATGCTAATATTATATAATTCCTTAGTACGCCCCACCTGGAATACTACGTTCAGTTCTGGTCCGCACATTTACGACAGGACATAGACAGAATGGAGAGAGTGCAGTGACGGGGTACTAAGAAACAAATCATACGCTGACCGTTTACAAACATTAAATTTAGTATCACTTGTAAAAAGGCGTATTGGAGGAGATTGGTATTTAAGTTGATTAAAGGTTTTGATAATATCAACGCCAAAAAATATTTCACATTCAGAAATGCAGATAGAACTCACAGTTCCAAATTAGTGGGTAAACATTTTAATTCTAGTGAAGCTAAGCATTTTTTCTTCAATCGTATAGTTAATTTGTGGAATTTGTGGCAGCCGCCGTAGTTCAAAGTAATTCGTTCGAATCATTTAAAAAGAGACTAGATGCTCATCTTTCCTTTAATTAATAAACCCTAGTTGGAAGCATTTGTTAGCAAGTAGAAGGGATCACTTGAAGCTCAGGGCCCCCACCTTCGTTAGTTAGCCTTATAAAGCTAACTAACGAAAATATCACGACTTAACCTAACCAATCGTTAGGTCAACTGTACGCCCTTGACGACCGGTTAGGTTAAGTCGTGATATTTTCGTTAGTTAAGGCTAAGGCTAACTAATGGGTGATCCCCTAGAAGTATTGTAGAATTTTCACTCGGATTCCCTCTTTTGTACTTTAAAATTTTCACTTTATATTTGAATTACTTTCCTACCTTTCAACCTTTTTTCTCTGATTTGCTTTAAAACTTTAACTTGTCTTTAAATTTTTATACTTCTTTCAACCTTCCTTCCTAAAGCAGACAGCCTCGTAGGGAGCAGCCGATCTGTTGCTGTTTGGTGTCCTTTGTATTCCATTTGTATATATAAGTAATTTGGACATGCTTTTACAGATATCTATTTCCTGCTGGTAGAGAAATATATAAATCAAATTCATGATGGTGGACAGATCTATATTATTTTCGGATACGAATTTTTAAGCTCGATACTGAGGTATAATTTAAGGAGTAATTTATGTTTCCATGTCAATGAATTGTTCCGTAATATCGCTAACGAGTAAATCTAAAGTTTAAGGTTTAAATTAAGCAAAATAATTACCGTAATTTCACAATTATTTATGTTAAAACTAATGCAGCAACAAAAATTGTAAGTTGTGAATGCAAGGAGTGTTGGGACAGCCGCTATTTAAACGTTAGTTGATCTTTTTTCCATGTTTCACGATCCTGTGAACAGCAGAGAATACTCTCAATCGCACATACACACGCACACATCTCTCTCTATTCTTTACCATATATACTCGCAACCTACACACGGCATAAATAAGGCATGAAAAACACTTGGACAGAAAACCGAATTAGAAAAATTCAACAAACTAAATGTTGACAATAAAGAAATTACTTACGATACTACTTCTGCAGGCTCTTTAAACATCCACTTTACTTCGATAGCTACTAAGCATCGTTCGCAGTTATTAAATAATTAGCGCTCACCTCTAGAATAAATGGCAATATTCAGGTAGTTTAACAAAATGAAGGGGACATTCCGGATAAAAGCATCAACTTTTTTCTGACACTTTATTAGGTCATATTATTCAGCTTTTTTATTGGAACCCAAAAATCTGACATGGATGGAGCTTCCATTTGGCCCATTGCAATACTGACCCTAATTTTGGCATGAAATTACACCTAAAAGGCATCGGATTTTCCAATCTTCCTATATAGTAGAATTAGGATATAAGATTGTGAATCCTCTGTATGTAGAATATAAAAACACAGTAATTCAATATATTTAGGATACGGAACACACTAATTTGATATATCACCATATTAAACAGCTAAACAAAAAATAAAAACATCATAATGTATGTAGAATATAAAAACACTTCAATTCCAAACATACAGCGAGTTCAGTTATACACCCTGTATGTCACATTTGCAGCTGCATAGCTCTGTGCATTTCCAGTTTGTCTTCTTGCACGAACACCTTGCACCACAGCCACTCACACTTTTGCACCCACACTTCACCAGTTCACTGCATGCTTTGGAGGCCATCGGTAGTGTGTTCCACACAGGAAGCCAGAACTTGTTCTCTCTGTCAAATGTCCATCCCCACCCTTCTGGAGTAGGAGTCTGCTGCTGGGCCAGTTCACATGTCGTCCAGATTCCAGCTTGGTAGAATGCTGAGGTTGTGTCACACCTGGTGAAACTGTGGAACAGGGGAAGGGCTGTGGAATTGTCTTTGCCCAGATTTAAAAGACGTTATCGTAGGCCCCTTAACGAAGATTTTTAATCAGTCACTTGAAACGGGGATTATTCCTGAAGACTTCATATTAGCTAACGCCACGCCCGTTTTTAAAAAAGGCGACCCCACAGTACCTAGCAATTGTAGGCCCATTAGTTTAACATCAGTTGTCGGTAAACTTTTGGAATCCGTAGTTAGGGATCATATCATCGATCACTTAGAAAGTCGAGATTTGCTTAATAATAGTCAGCATGGGTTTCGACGCCATAGATCTTGTTTAACTAATTTGTTAGAATTTTATAACGAAATAGTGCGCGATTAGGCTAGGCATAGAGCGGCTGACCTTATTTATTTAGATTTTAAAAAAGAGTTCGATACAGTTCCGCATAGAAGATTAATTGCGAAAGTTAAAGCGCACGGTATACGCGGTCAGGTTGCTAACTGGTTAGAGGAATGGCTTCGTGCTAGGAGACAGAGGGTCGTTGTTAATGGTAGTGAATCGAGGTGGTTGGATGTAGGTAGTGGTGTCCCACAGGGTTCAGTGTTAGGCCCATTGCTATTCGTAATCTATATTAACGACATAGATGTAGGATTGACTAGTAACGTGTCAAAATTCGCGGACGATACTAAAATAGGCGGTAAGGTTGTTAACGAGGACGATAGAAATAGGCTCCAAGACGATGTAAATAGGATTATGGAGTGGACGGATAAGTGGCAGATGCAATTTAACGTAGACAAATGTAAAGTTTTGCATATAGGTTCTCGTAACAATAATTACACGTACACGATGGACAATAGACAGTTAGCGAGCGTTGACGAAGAAGTAGATATTTAGGCGTACACGTATCTTAGGATTGAAAAGTTAGGAACCAGTGCCTGGAGTCTTGCGCAAAAGCTAATAGGATGTTAGGCTTCATAGCGCGTAATTTCGAATTTAAATCGAAGAATATTATATTGCCCCTTTACAAGTCCCTAGTCAGGCCTCATTCAGAATATGCCGTTCAGTTTTGGTGCCCGTATTTGCGTGAGGATAATGATAGGTTAGAAAGGGTTCAGCGTCGTGACACGAAACTAATTCCGTCATTGCGCAACAAGCCTTATGAAGATAGGATTCATTCACTCGAAACTAGGAGATTAAGGGGGGAGCTTATTGAAGTTTTCAAAATCATTAATAAAATCGATAACGTAAATTTTGACAAACTGTTCACTTTTGATAATAGCAATACTCGTAATAACGGATTTAAGTTGCGTGGCAGACGTTTCATTACTAATATCGCTACAAATTTCTTTACGTTTAAATTTAGTAATTGATAAATGGAATAATCTTCCCGCGTCAGTCGTTAACTCTACCAGCGTTAATATGTTTAAGAACCGTTTAGATTGGCATTTTAAAAATATTAACGTTGTTTAAAATAAAAAAACAGTTAGCAACAGGAGCTCGGGGGGTGGTGGTTGAGGATGAGTCTGTTGACGATTAATGCCAGCTTGTGACATGCCAGCGTGTGATGCCAGCAATAAAGTTATTAAAAAAAAAATTTAGACTAACACGAATGTAGATGTAGCTCGTAGCGTAAACTAACCCACTTTTTGTTATACTCTACCTAGTTTTTTTTTCTTATCCTCTCCTTACTTGCTTGTCTGTAACTCTCTTTACTTGCATGTCTGTAGTTTGCATGGTATGACAGCGAGTTAAGACTGTGTTTTGCATGGTTTGTAAGCGTTCTTATTTTACTTCTTTTCATCTTTCACCCATCTCTTATTCTCTTCGACTATTTTTCCGACTTGTCGGCAGTGACCGGCGGATGATGATGATGGAGAGTCTTTCTTTCTCTTTTTCTGAATGAATGTTAACTCACGAATGATAGGTTTTGCTACTTACGTAACCCCTTATTCTCCTCTTTTAACCCCCTCCTCTTTCCTTTCTCTCGGGCTAACCTTAAAGTGGATCTTAGTGTCTTTGTTAGCCTTAGCTTCTGTAGATCTGTAGCAGTACCAAAGGCAACCCAGATGTCTGCAAGTGGATATCTGGTGACGATGGCGTGTAATTTGTCGATGAGGATGATTACTACGTCAGTGTCCACAGTGCGCACCAAGCAGATGTTAGAACCACCCTCCATAGCATCTTGCAAGTGAATCAATATTCTTGTATCTGCTTCCCCATGGTCACACTTCGGCATGCAAGTGGATGGTGCCTCTGCTGACAACTGTGCTGCTAGATGCGATGAAGAACTGCTTGCCTTCTGGGCATTCGGTGGATGCAACCTTGCTGGAGAGGAATGCAAAGAGCTCTTGCTTATTGGTGGGGTCACGCAGGAAATCTGGCCAGTTCCCTGGAACCTTATTTCGACTGGCGACCTTCCTCCTGATGCCTTTGCCGCGTTTCTCCCTGGTTAACTCTTTGATGCTGCTGGATACATAGGTGTCCCAAACCACATCAGCTCTTGCAGAGGTCTCCAACTGCTGCATGATGTGGGAAAGAAAGACACCACTGGCATATTCTTCAAACGTGGTGATGTTGGTGATTGGCAGACGGTGCACCACAGCAACACCATCAAGTATTTTCACATCGAAGAACCTAGGAGGTTCCGACTGTGGCTCATCTGTCTTGTGGGTCAGAATGCTCAGCAGATCCGACTTCTTCCCCTGTCGTAGCTTACCTCTGTCAGAGAGAGATGGAGGGTGTGGATGATTTTCTGGCTTGAAGAAGGTACTCATGTCTCCATCCCTCTGCTGCAGGACAATGTATAATCTGGAGAAGAGTGTCACACCATCCTTCAGCAGTGAGATCTGCCCTGCCTGTTTGGTCTTTGACTTGGATGTTGGATAACTACATAGAGGCAGGGAGTTCTTCTTGATGGGCTCATGGATAGAGCGTTTGCGGTCAGTTAGCACTGACTAACGGTTGGCGTTGTATTGCTTCCTGTCCACTGCTTCCACGGTACGGACTGTGTTGACAACAGACTCGTTGATGACATTCCGTGTGTCCAGTGTGAAAAGTTCAGGGCTCTCATCTAGGAAAAGATTGCTCATCTCAGAGATAGCCTGAACAAGACCCAGTGTTTGCTCTTTGAATGTCTTCTGTGTTGACAGTCGCTCCTCATGGTGTTGTTGATTTTCTTCTTCTGAGGTGTACTCCTCCTCAAACTCTTGGAGAAATCGTGCTTCCTCAGGTCCAGCTATCATCCCTTCGTGAAAGCTGAAGGATTCTCACTCAATCCCACTGCACCCCATGAACCCTTCACCAGCTCATTGTTCTGCTCGTGAGCCTGGTCGATTGGTATGGATGAGAATCGCTTGGTTGTCTTTGAAACAACCAAGTGGTCGGTGTCTTCGAATTCCTCTTGGATGGCTGTAGGTATGCTCTCCATGTCCCGTAGGTGCACGAGAATCCACCTGGCATAGTTGTGATGGTCAAGGGCAAAAAACTAACCATCCAAAACCTTGAGTAATTCCACATACAGGGGGAAGTCTCGTCAACATTTGTCAGAATTTGTCATCCTTACCGACCATAACAAATGTGGAAAAAGAATCTGTAAACCAAAAAATAAGTATTTTTTTCATTCCACATTTATTTACTCTATTGTGAAAACTTTCATTTAAAATATTAGTAACTTAGAGTAATCGTACAATGAAAGCAATTATCTCGGATATAAAATAAGACATACAAGATGTTTTTCGGTATTATTCAGATTGCCATTAACACACACACACACACACACACACACACTAGGCTTGAAAACCCTCCCGGATTCGCCGGGAGACTTCCGGAATCGTGTGTGTTCTCCCGGCTCCCGAAACGTTATCCTAATCTCCTGGATATCTTACAATTTGAGAACAGTTTTCTTTAAATACATAATTTGGTATCACCTTATCATTTGCATATTATTAGCCTTTAAATAATCTTTTTTTTTACTATTGATATGAATAACTCATATATTATATATATATATATTATAATATATATATATATATATATATATATATATATATATATATAATTTATATATATATATAGTACAGTACATATATTAGACTGGTCCAAAAAACAAAATGTTTGAAATCATAACATGGTATCTCAAATTATTGTGAACCTTTATAAGAATAACTTCTGGCAAAAATATCAGCTCATTTGAAGTATATTTAGGGGTGCCGCACTACTGTCAAAAATATCAGAAATAACAAAAATTAGTAATATTATATGGATTGTGGAGTAGTTATCTTCTGTAGGTATGTTACTTGTGTTGTTGAGATGATAGCATCATAGCAGTGTAGGAGAGTGTCAAATGGCATCATGCACAAACAGGATGTAAAATATGGCAAGTTCAGTAGCGACTAGAAAATCAACAGAAATGTGGCTTATTGGACAAACAATTGAGACAATATGTGGAAGAAAGCTACCATCCTCTGGTGACGTTTTGCGGCTTATTTTTCATCATCTACATGCCAAAAAGACGTTGAAAGGTGCATCTAAAGCTGTTTACGCTGAAGTATTGAAATTTTGGGAGATGCCAAATATACCAACTGCTGACTATCGCAATGTTACGAAAAAAAATAGAAAAGGAGTATTTTAATTATAGAGGACTTCAAAAATGTAAATCTAGACGTTCACAGACACAAATAGATAAAGAAACTTCTTTTCAAGAACGTTTGGACGATTTATTCGATATCGCCCATGCCAATGCTCTGCAAAAAATGATAGTAGAAGAAGACAGAGCTTTTCTACAAGCTCAACGAGAGAATGGGAGGAGAGGCTACGTAGGAAGTGTGGACAAAATATGTGCTCTCAAACAATCTAAGATAAGACCTAGAGATGAAGCATTTCAACGCCAAGTTAAGAAAGAAACTATGAGAAGGAAAATGAACACAACAGTGACTCAATTTTCGTCAAATAGTAGTTCCTCCGAGGAAGAGCCAAGTACATCAAGTACACCAGTCACCATAAAGAAGGAGAAACTTGGTAGTCATAAACCAGCAATGGTTGTATGAACAGAATTAGCAATGACACTGGACAGAAACAAATTAAGTGATCGCCAAGCAGTATCAGTAGTAGCAGCTACTGCATCTTCTCTTGGATATGAAGTTGATGATATTGTTCTGAGTAGAAGTTCAATACGGAGAAAACGAATATCAGTTCGTCAGCAAATTACGGATGACATCAAGCACTCATTTGAAACTGATATTCCTCTAACAGTCCATTGGGACGGAAAGCTTATCCAAGATCTTACTGGTGATGATAGTGTGGATAGACTTCCAATTATTTTAGGCGGAGGAAAATCAAAGCTTCTCTCAGTACCTAAACTTAAATCCGGCACAGGAAAAAATATTGCAGGTGCTGTGGTCGAAGCTTTGGATGACTGGGGGCTACGAGATTGTGTGCAGGCAATGTGCTTTGACACAACTGCAAGCAACACTGGCGATAAAAAAGGAGCATGTACTCTTATTGAAATCATACTTGAACGACCGCTCCTCGGACTACTGTAGCTTGTCGACATCACATTCTCGAAATAGTAATAGCATCTGTCTTTGACAAATGTCACGGCGCTGCCACTGGTGGTCCTGATATCTTGTTATTTAAGCGTCTTAAAAATAAATGGAAGACTTTTGACGTAAACAAGTTTGAAATTGTTCAAATCGATGTATCGGAAAAGCCCAGTATAATTGAAAATTGCAAGCAACATTTGACTAAATTACAACCTCGAGCAGATTACCGAGAACTCTTAGATTTGACAATCATATACCTTGGAGATATTCCTTTTGATGGCATTAAATTCCATCAACCCGGAGCGTTGCACCGTGTGCGATAGATGGCGCGAGTGATATATGCAATAAAAATTTGTCTTTTCCACAAACAAATGGAAGTCACTAGACGTGAACTAGAAGGGATGCAACGTTTTGCATTATGTGCTGTTCGATGCTACGTAAGTGAATGGTTTTTTAGCACCCATTGCTTCCTCTGCACCAGCTAATGACCTATCTCTTCTCAAGAAACTTCAATCCTACGATGATAAAGAAATATCTGTAGCTGCATCTAAAGCGCTCTCTCGCCATCTCTGGTATTTGAATGAAGAGCTCATCGGACTTTCTTTTTTTGATGAAGAAACGTTACTGGAAGTCAAGCGAGAAATGGTGAAGGCGCTGGATGTGAATGGCTCTCAAAATCTTCCTAAACGGATAAATTTGAATGTGAATGATCCTAACCTACAAGACAAAACACTAGCTAGCTTCGTCAGTTCAACAACTCGCAACTTCTTCACAAAATTAGCATTGCCAATGGACTTTTTGGACAGAGATCCTGCTGATTGGAACGCTAATGATGACTACAAAGCTGCTAGCAATTATGTAAAAAATATGAATGTTGTAAATGACAACGCTGAGAGAGGTGTTGCTTTAATTAAGAACTTCAGTGGCCATCTTACGAAAAGTGAAGAACAACAATATCTTCTACAAATTGTAGAGCAGCAGCGTACGCGTTTTCCAAACGTAAACAAATCTACAATAAAAGAGGGACTTAGATAAAGGAAATAAATGGAATAGAAACAAAATTAGAGGACTGTGGATTAGGCCTATAGGGGATACCACATTAAAAAAAACGCACCGATAACAGCTATCTCAGGGGTAAAAAATATTAATATAAATAATCCGATTGGAGAATAAAATGAAATGTTTGACCTCCGTGCGGCACCTCTAAATATTATTCGATTTGCATTAAAATTGGTATTTATAATTCTTTAACTATTCTTCACAATATCCAGGGGTACCATATCAAAAATAATAAATTTTAGACTGGTCTAATAACACAGGGGCGTCGACTGACCTAATTGACCTTAGAATATGTCTTTATACACCCTGCATATGGCCTCAAAATGCCCTTGAAATTGGTCATATTTAAAAAATTTCTCGGGGAGCTGACAGCGCCCCACCCCGAACCCGCCAGCTGGATCGGCTCGCCTCCACCTCCCTTTATGGCCTGTATATATATCATCTCCCGGAATTGTATTTCAGAAAGTTGGCAAGCCTAGCACACCACACACACACACACACACACACACGCACACACATTTTAATTTCCAGAATTT
Source organism: Bathynomus jamesi (assembly GCA_023014485.1). Lineage (NCBI taxonomy): Eukaryota > Metazoa > Arthropoda > Malacostraca > Isopoda > Cirolanidae > Bathynomus > Bathynomus jamesi. The sequence goes on from JAJOZX010001121.1 coordinate 770,491, forward strand.
CATCTTGCCATAATACTGACACCTATGAAAGAAACCATAAACATTTGCAGTACTTAATTAAAATATCGTTCAATGTGTATGAGAATTTTACAAAAACTGAGCCTCTAATTCATCAAAAATTGCTAGATGTCGCAAAATACGTACTCTAAAACTGAAGTCATGCCAAAGTTACCCACACCGATATACGCCCACAAAATAAAAACAAAAATCATTGTTACAGTTTTAAGAAGTTTACAATTAATAATTTAACGTTCGGGTGAAGAGAATATGTTGTACACTAAACATGGAAATAACAGTTAAGAATTAAATTCATAAACATTTGTGCTGAAGGAAAACCCCATAATTATTAATGTTGAATCTAATAAAATTTTGTTAATGAATATCTGGATCACCTGAAGATCAGGGCCCCCAAGTATTATTGTTTTTTGCTTTATAGTACCAAATATAATAATAAATTAAAATGAATGCCCGGTTAGGTCAACTGTACGCTCTTCACGATTGGTTAGGTTAAGTCATGATATTTTCGTTGTTCTAACGAAGATATCATTTGGTAATTGAGGCTGGGGGGGCCTGATCTTCAGGTAATCCGAATATCTAAGAAAATATTTACAATAAATTAAAAAATACTGTACTACAATTTAGTAACCAATATAATTTAGTAACCAGTTGACGATCGGAATTAGACTGTAAAGGTAAATTAAGATAAATATCGCATGTTCACTACTCACATCAAAAATTAGTTCCTGAAACCTATTATCATTATCGACAGTGTGAGAGGGAGGTCTATATACTAAACCTATAAATAATTTCTTCCATAAGTTGTCTTTAATTTTAACAAATGTCGCATTTATATTAACACTTTCTGCAATGGCGTCTTCGACGCGTGTGTGTGTGTGTGTGTGTGTGTGAGGGGGATGAATTACAGCATAAACTTTTAAGTATATAATAGTAATTTTTGGGTACTTTTCTATTATCTGCCCCCATGCAAAATTGAATGCCCGGTTAGGTCAACTGTATGCCCTTGACGATTGGTTAGGTGAAGTCGTGATATTTTCGTTATTTTTAACGAAATTATCACAACTTCACCTAACCAAACGTCAAGGCGCACAGTTGACCTAATCGGACATTCAATTTTGCATAACGGAAAAGTACCAATTTTTGTATCTTGGAACAGTGTTTTGTTTTGAACCGGTGTCCGTTAGACTGCTCGGAAGCGACCTTTGTGTATATGAAGTTATGTTATCAGCTTTGGTGCCGTAGTGTCGCAACGGTTCTCAAACACCGCTTTATTTGTAGAGTTATAAGTTTGTATGCGAGCATGACTTAATCATTCATTATTTATATATTATATATATATATATATATATATATATATATGATGAATAAAACCACGAATGAAAGGAAACACAAAAAGGTGCTCAAGCGCTTTCGTCTAATGACATCCTCAGGAACACTGAAGTACATAAAAGGTTACGGCCTATATATAGGTTACAGAAAGAAAAAAATAAATAAATAAAAAAAAATAAATAAATAACATACATACACACAAACATATATATATATATATACATACATACATATCTACACATATGTGTGTATATATATATATATATATGCAATAAACAGAGAAGTAAAAATAAAAATTAAAAATTAAAGGATTAACAAAGAGGCATACAGATTTGTAAGGAAAAATATCGATTTTTAGCACAAGATCAAATGAATTATAAAAATACAAATTTATACTGGAAATCTGCCCGGGTTTTAACACTTTGCCTTTTATAGTCAAGTTTCGATATATATATAAATAAAATGAAGATTAAAAGTTAATAAAGTAGCATACAAGTTTACCAAAGATTTAGCGTCCTACCCTTTTTATCTAAATCTGTTTTGAAGGAATTCAAAACAACAGGATCGAGTTGAAAAACCTTTGCTTATGTTGAAGTTATTTGAAAGTTGGATAATGGCAGACTCAAGAATATTTCTATTAACAATGTTGCTAGAGTGAAATAAAACTGAAGCATTATTCCAATCAATACAGTGGGATAACTCTGACAAATGGACAAAAAGAGCACTGGACAACTGTCCTGTTCTAACGGAATATTGATGCTGTTTTATATGTGTGTGCAAATCCTTTCCCGTCTGACCTATGTAAAAGGAATCACATTATTTTTATATATCGAAACTTGACTATAAAAGGCAAAGTGTTAAAACCCGGGCAGATTTCCAGTATAAATTTGTATTTTTATAATTCATTTGATCTTGTGCTAAAAATCGATATTTTTCCTTACAAATCTGTATGCCTCTTTGTTAATCCTTTAATTTTTAATTTTTATTTTTACTTCTCTGTTTATTGCATATATATATATATATATAATATATATATATATATATATATATATATATATATATATATACATATGTGTAGATATGTGTATATATATATATATATATATGTTTGTGTGTATGTATGTTATTTAGTTATTTATTTTTTTCTTTCTGTAACCTATATATAGGCCGTAACCTTTTATGTACTTCAGTGTTCCTGAGGATGTCATTAGACGAAAGCGCTTGAGCACCTTTTTGTGTTTCCTTTCCTTCGTGGTTTTATTCATCATAAATATTTTTCACGTGTTACTTTCGTGAAATAATTTTCATATATATATATTTGTCACAATGGGTATGGGGTACAGCATAAACTTTTAAGCTTTGTAGTTATTATGGAGAGAGAGAGAGAGAGAGAACTTCGAGTGTTTTTTTTTATTAATTGTCTTGTATTAAAACTAAATTTAAAATTCTTAAGGTAAAGATATATTATGTAAATATATGAAGGCTAAATTTTTAAGAGGAGATATTGTTTTTAGAGTTTTGTGTCACCTTATCGCGCCTGAAATTTCTACCCTATCAGCCGTTTTTATTTGTAAACGAATGTGTCCGGCTGATGAAATGGTTTCAAAATGGGTTGTTGTTGTTGGTTAGCCGATCAGCCCACCCTGATCGAGCAAGCCGGCGGCACGCAGATAACCGATCGCCCTCTCCGGAGTGGACCAAAGGTTCAGCGTACTAGTGATGTGTTGTGTTCTATAGTGTGCTAGAGCGGTACATTCTGTAATAATGTGTTCAATTGTTTGTGATGTGTCCTGGCACAGGTGGCAGGTGTCGTCTGTGGAGTTGTCTAGTCTGTGTTTATATGTCTGAAGTTGGGGTGATGTCCACACCGGAATCGTGCTAAGTTAACTCGATCCGATCTGTTCAGGCTGATCTCTGACCTGTTAATGGGTGGCGGCTTCGCACCTAGGACCGCATTCCGACCGAGTCGTGTCAGTGCTTTGTGGGTCAGGTGTGCGTGTATGTGTTTTCTGTACTGTGTGATGTCTGTGGGGCGTGGTATGGAATGGAGTATTCGGTTATAATGTCTCTCTGGTATTACCTTAATGGTGCGAAGTGTCGGTGCATGATTGTACATGTAGTGGCAAGGGTGTTGTGGGTTAGTTGTCGCTGCTGCCATGAATTGTGTTCCCCTTATGTCTAAATGTTCAATAACTTTCAGTATTTTTGTTTCTGTGTGCAGGTGTTCTATTGAGGTTGTTTGAGTACATCCTGTAATGATACGAAGTGCGTTGTTTTGTATTGTCTGAAAGATGTTTATGTGTGTGTTTGAGATAATGGGTGCCCAGCATGAGCTAGCATAGTCCATAACTGAGCGAATATATTGTTTGTATATGAGTGATGTTGTTTCCTGCTGGTGTCCAAAGTTTGTGCCTGTTAGTACCCTAAGCGTGTTAAGTCTTGAAGTACATTTGTTTTTAATGTCCTGAATGTGGTTGGCAAAAGACAATGATGTGTTGTATGTGACCCCCAAATATTTTGGTCTTGTGAGTGTGTGGAATGTTGGTGTTGTTTAGTGTAAGCTGTGGAGTTATCTGGTGTTCTTTTGTGTTGTTTTGGGTGGATGTTAGAATGATGTCATCTGCAGTATGATGATAAGGTAAGCTTGTTATCTATGGGTGTTGGGATTTCATGCATGTATAAGTTGAACAGTGTTCGTGAGAGAACAGAGCCTTGAGGGACCCCGTTCGGAAAAAGCGTGTTTTTGGATGACTTGACGTGTGAGTATCTTCCTGAAAGATAGTTGCTCAGCCACCTTTTGGTGTTATTGTGCATGTTTGCGTAGAGTATTTTCTTTATGAGATGGAAGCGTGGGACAACATCAAATGCTTTACTAATGTCTATTGTTGCTCATAGTGTACGTTGAGCTGGTCGTCTGGAGTTGATGCCATCCATGATGTGTTGCGTGAGGTTAGTGAGTAATGTCGTGGTTGAGTGGTGAGGTCTGAATCCATGTTGAGTAGGCGATAGTGGTATGTGTGGGTTGGTGATTTGTAAGGTTAGTCTTTCTGTTACTTTGGAAGGTGTTCATAGTAAAGTAATGGGTCTATAGGAAGCTGGTTCTGTAGGATTTTTGTTTGGTTTGAGTAGGGTAATAATTTTATCTTGTTTCCATATGTCAGGAATAATACATTGTTGGCATTGTTGGCATGAATATGTGCTGATGTTTGTGAGAGCTAGTATTCCCTGTGGGCCGAAGTGTTTAAGGTGTATGTTAGATATGTTGTCTGGTCCAGTAGCCTTCGAATTCTTAATGTTTTTGATGATCTTGGTGGTCTGGTCTGTATTGAAGGGTGTAATGGTCGTGTCGAGTCTGTAGGTTTTCTTGTGTCTGGCTGTTTGTCTGCCCGCGTGTTTCTGGTTGTTGTCTCTGTTTAAGTGACTTATGTTTGCGTAGTGATTAACTAAAATGTTAGGAATGTTGGGATATTATTTTGGCTGCGACAGATAGCCGCGTGTGAGTTTTGAATGCCGCTGTTAGAGTGGGTAATGCTGTTTATAGTCTTGTATAGCCTGGATGTATCTGTGGGGTGGTTTAGTGTTGTTATGAATTCCCTAAATGTTTCTGTTTGTTTTTCTTTAAGTTTGTTGTTTATTTCTGTGTTGAGCTGTTGTATCTGCTGTTTTATGGCTTCTGTGTGTGGTGTTTGTTTGTTATGTTTGAGGTTGTTACGTTACCTTATGAGGTGGGCTATTTCTCTAGTGTAATTTGGGTTGTATTTCCTAATGTTGCGCTTGGGTATGTATTTGTTTGCATTATTGATGATCTGATTAAATGTCTTGAGTGTTGTATTGATGTTTATGATGGGTGTGCTGTTTAATGTGGTGAACTGTTCTTCAGTCTGTATTTTGAACTGTTCCCAATCAGCTTTCTTGTAATTTCTATAAGTGTGCCTAAGGCTGTTGGGGCAGAGTGTAGAACGTGTTGTAATGATGATGGGCAGGTGGTCTGATGACAGTTGTTTTCCTGTTCTCCAATGTGTATGTGTTGCTAGTGAGGGGGAACAGAACGCTACGTCTGGGGAGGAGTTTGAGTATCCTGCTTGATGTGGTATGTGTGTATGTTTTTCTGTATTGTTAAGAATGAAGAGGCTGTTTAGTTGTGTGGCTATGTTGGCGCCTCTTGTGTTGCTTTGGTTGTGCAGGTACCAACTAGTGTCTTTAGCGTTGAAGTCTCCTCCTAAGATGATATTAATGAGAGAGGCCAGATTGTGTAACTGTGGATTGTAATGGTTGGCACCTGAGGTAAACTATCTGGTGGGATGTAAATGTTGATGAGTGTGGTGTTGTGTTTTGCGCGTGTTTTAATGTTAACTGCCTGTATTTCTATCGTGTTATCTGCTTGGATTGTGTTTGTAATGTTTTGGGTGGCATCAGTGTAGCTAATGTTTTACGTATGTAAGTGATGAGTCCACCCCCGTGACCCCCAGTACGATCTTGACGGATCGCCGTGAAGTCAGTGATGGTGGGTGTTTTGTGTGTGGGTTTTAGTTTTGTTTCTTTTTTAAGTGCTATGTGAATGTTTTGTTTGTGTACGAATTCCCTAAGCTGCATGATTTTGTTTGTGAGGCCATCTTCGTTGTACTGTAATATGTTAACATTATGCTTCTGTATGTGTCTCATGGTCCTATTGTGTCTATCTCTTTGTGTATGATGACATGTGTAAGTTGTAGTGGGGCCTGAATTAGTCTTAATGTCGCCGGAGAGTAAGAGTAGTCCGTGGAGAACGCAATTGCTCCCCATAAATGAAAAAAATAGCACGCTGGTATAGGTCCGGCCCCGGGAGCCGATCGGCACTCTGACCGTGCCACGCAACAGGCCATCGACTGCCAGTCTGGCCAACCGTAGACAGCCCGCTGCACGGAGATTTGAGGAAGTTTGTCCACCAGCGTGTTAAAAGGGTGGTAGAAAAAGACAGATAAGAGATGAAGTTATATTCCGTTACGTTTCGGCACAAAGCCTTGCTCACACAAAATGGGTTGTTTTTAATTGTAACAGTGACCCATGACTGTCGCCTGTCGCCTTAAACATATATTCTGCAAATGCCCCAGAGAACTCATTATCAATTCGCGAGAACTTGGTACGTCTTAAAATAAACAGATATAAACATATACCACCGTTGTCACAAGTGTATATATAAATAAATAAATATATATTAGCAGGGTGTCGGGGTACCGGCTGATTAAAATAATTATGTAGAAGCAGATTCTTGTCTGTCGAGAAGGAGTAGCGAGATTTTTAATTTTTAATTTACCTGATCATCTGGCGAAAAGCAAAGCGACATAATGGAACAGAAAACTTATAAGCAGTTGCGCTCATCATTCTTAGGACACTCTTGAGAACAGATAGTGACACCTGGCATATATTTATTGTGTGCACTACAAACGGTTGTAACATTTTATGAATGAATCCGTGGTTTCGCGTCGATTGGTTGACTCATTGCCAAATGTCTTTGGAACATAATTATTTCCATTCATCACTCTCGTTTACATATTACTTTGAACGTGATGACAGTGTTTATGGTATTGGCAAGCTTGTCATCCTGAACGGAAGTTATAAAACTGTATAAAAACAGAGCCGTTGGTAGCCATTATTGCGCCTTGAGCAAATTCCAAATTGATTTATTTATTTATTTATTTATTTATTTACACTTAATATTGAACATAGATTTAGATATTATTTTGTGTTATAACAAAGACAGAGCAAAAACCTAATATATATAAATATATATATAGATAGACGGTTTATGAATGAAAAAACAATGTTTTGATGTATATTAAGGGTCTTTTCGAAACGGACGACCGCACGGGATTTAGCTGAAATTTTTATTATACATCTATCTTAATGTCCTGACAACAGAAATAATATTTTTTTCATGGAGAAATGGGCAGAAGGTAAAGTAAAATGGAAAAAAAATAGAGAGAACTAGTAATTTATTTTGGAAAATTTTTTATGTCTCTTAATATTTTGTTGAATAAATCTTATATTTATGTGAGTACATATGGAGACAAAGGAACAAAAATAGAGTCTATCATTTGACGATGAGTTCCGCACTGTCGCTTGTTGCGCTGTTTCAAAGCATGCCAGGTGCTCTCTGTAGCTTGCGTGTGGGCACCTGATTCTGGATTAATAAAATTTTGAGAGTGATTTACAGTTTGGTGCTTGTCCTGATAGTTTTGAATTTTTTCGATACCTTCGTATGCTTTCCACATGTCACCAATAATTGTAGTACTTGGCCGAATGTTTGTTTTTATACAGTTTATAGTTTTATAATGTTTCCGCATTTCTGTTTAGCACTGCATACAGAAATATCTCTTTGGTTTCGCGGCATATTCCGCCAAACACCCATTGCTCCACTAAAACTCTCCCTTTGTTGTTCTTACGTCTGCTGAAATACGTCATGCGCGCGACAAACTAGTTCTCTTTATTTCTTCATTTTACTTTACCTTCTGCGCATTTCTCCATGAAAATTTTTTTTTTTCTGTTGTCAGGACATTAAGATCTATATATAAAAAAAATTTCAGCTAAATCCCATGGGGTCGTCCATTTGGAAAAAATCCCCAAAAAGGTTCGCCATCACTGCTCTAGGATATTATTTAGTTTGCTTTGTGTTTCTTAATTAAAACCACAATATAAGGACCTTTTCCAGTTTGTGTACCGTTTTTCATATAATTTATTTTTGCTTCTTTTCAGATCAAAAATGAGTGAAAATATCAATCTCTTTAGTTAGGCTTATAAGGCTAACTAACGAAAATATCACGACCTAACCTAACCAATCGTTAGGTTAACTGTACGCCCTTGATGATTGGTTAGGTTAGGTCATGATATTTTCGTTAGTTAGCCTTATAAAGCAAAAATAAATTATATGAAAAACGGTACACAAACTGGAAAAGGTCCCAATATAATTTCAATGTGCCTAAAGGGAAAGAAAACTTTTGACTGGTTTTACTCCGCCCTAATATGCTGTATGCATATATATAATATATATATATATATACAGGGTGTCCGAGAATTATCTGTACAAGTTTTGGCTGTTATTAAAAGTCAACCATGAAGTGTAGAAATTCCAGTGTTGTCCCATTTTACAGAGAATCTCATTAAGTTTTTTCTGATACCAAGTTTTGACAAGTTTTTTAGAAATTCCAGTGTGTCCGAAAATTATCTGTACAATTTCATCTTTTAATAAAATTCTTGATAACACACGTAAAATTCTTAAACAAGATTATTTAGAATCTGTATTTTCAAATGTTTCTTTTATTAAAGTAACGTTGTTACAAACATTCGATATGTGCACCATCAGTGATTCGCTAAACATCCAATCGATAATCCAAATGTTGCCATGTACGCTGCAGCATATCCACATCAATTCGCTCAATAGCTGCTGTGATTCTTGCTTTTAAATCATCAATGTCTGTCACCCGCGTACAAAAAAGAAAAAACTTGTCAAAACTTGTTATCAGAAAAAACTTAATGAGTTTCTCTGTAAAATGGGACATCACTGGAATTTCTACATTTCATGGTTGACTTTTAATAACAGCCAAAAATTGTACAGATAATTCTCGGACACCCGGTGTATATATATATATATATAATATATATATATATATATATATATATATATATTATATATATATATATATATATATGTTAAACACAGACCGTGCATGGAACAAGGAACTCTTCTGGGAAAATTAAATCCACTATAGTCCGAATAAGTAATGGTAAATGACAAATACCATAGTTTTTTTCTTTTTCATGATTTTAGCCCGACGTGGGCAACGGGTCTCTCGCAACTATAGTCTCTCGGACTATAGTGGATTTAATTTTCCCAGAAGAGTTCCTTGTTCCATGCACGGTCTGTGTTTAACATATAATGTTCTCAGGGAACCATTCTGAGTTTGTGTATATATATATATAATATATATAATATATATATATATATTATATATATATATTGTCCCAAAGGTCCAGCGGTTAAATGTACATGATATTAGCATTTGGCCCATTTGGGGCAGGACTTCTGGGACACCTTGTGCATATATATATATATATATATATTTTTTTTTTTTTAAATGGCATTTGGAGAGTTCAGGAAATATGATTTTCATGTTGAAAAAGATAAATTAACATTTAAATATTTAATACTTCATTCGAGTAAATTTGTTTTGTAATTCGAATGCGTAAATAATTGCTTCCAAAAATTACGATGAGAATATTGGTAAATTTGATATTAAATAATGTGATTCGATGTCGTGGAATGTTCACACTCGTGAATTGCTTCATTCATCTTTTAATCGTTGATTATATTAATATTCTCGTTACAACATTACAAATTAACTCTGAAGTTTATCATCTCGAAATTGTCGGAATAATAATAAAGTACATTTCCTTAGTAGTATAGCCGCAAAAGGGGAGAGTGCAGGAATGTTGCAGGTTATTATGTAATATTGCAAAGGGGGGTGGGGGTTGTTGCAAAGGGGGTGGGGTTGTTGCAAAGGGGGTTGTTGCAAAGGGGGGAAGGGGGTGGGGGAAAGGGGGGTGGGGGGAAAACTTGGAGGCGGCGTTATCCCCCAAGAGAAAGGAGGAGGAGGAGGAGAGAAAGGAGGAGAGGTGTTCACCTGGCAGGAGCTAAGTGCACATTAAGACTTCCAGCCGGGCTGGCGTTGTTTTATAGGCTCCTAATCAGCCAGAATCAGCCAGAATCAGCCAGTTGGCTGAGCCAAGGTGAGAGAGACGCCTGAAGGAGAGAGAGAGAGACAGCTGAAGGAGAGAGAGCTGAAGAAGAGAGAGATGCCTGTACGAGGGAAAGACGCCTGAAGGAGAGAGGATAGGTACACATGCAGGAGTACACATGCTGGAGGTACACGCACACATGCAGGAGTACACATGCAGTAGGTACACATGCTGGAGGTACACACATACGCACACATGCAGGAGTACACATGCAGTACACATGCTGGAGGCAAACATGCAGGAGAGAGAGAGAGACGCCTGAAGGAGGAAGATACATGCAGGAGAGAGAGAGAGAAGCTGAAGGAGGGAGAGAGACACCTGAAGGACAGAGTGGAGTTCTCCCCCAATTTATTTTCGTTTCCCTAACCTAAGAGGCCACTAAGGGGTTTACCAAAGGGCCAGAAATAGAAGGAGCAGAGCTCCTTACTCGGCCGGAGCCGAGGGGGGAATGGATCTTCACCAGCTTCGCGATCTTTTATAATCCTCTATTCTGGCTGAGTTGCCAGATAGCGCAAGGTATTCCAGATAGCGCCATGTGTCCCATTAATCGTGTAACACATATATGACGGCTGTTATTCCAAATGTACTTGTATATATAATAAACTAATGAACCATATAAAATACCACAATATATATTTATATGGTTATACAAGATTCAACCGTAAAATAAACACAAGCGCCTCTTTCATTACGCGTTAATAGAATTAGTAAAGTTACCCAATAAATAAATCGTTAGACAGAAAACGAATTTTTATAAGGGATACCCAACTAATTATCCACCATTCAATAAATAATAGCAAACGTGAATAAAGAGTTCCAATTCAATGGGTAACTATATCGACATAAGCTTATTATTGTAACGTTTGCTCCCAATATAACTTTTCCTAAATAACAGTAAAACCAATTAATTGAAACTTCATTTAAATAATTTACGATACAATTCCACCAAACGAGATGAAAACTTATGAAACATATAGCCTCATTCCTGCGACGAAAAAAATGAAAAATGACGTAAAATAAAGAAATTATTCATTTGGAATTGCCCAAGCCACTATAGTGGGGTCTGTTCTTTTAAACATCTTATTTCTGCTTATTAAATAACTTTTTAGACACTTGATTTTTATTATAAATATTTAAGTCACGAATAACAGTGGGAAAAACGTCCGGAAAAGAAAATTATGAAACATCTCCTTCCAGACCACTCTTGATATATATATATATATATATATATATATATATATATATAATAAACAACTCATGCACGCACACACACACACACACACACACACGCACACCACACACACACACACGATGAAAGGCAGAAGCTAAATCAGTTCGAATCGTGTCTCTAGGGACACGATTCGAACGAAAAAGGTCTCTAGGGACCTTTTTCGGGTCGAGGGATTATCCTTCTACAAGCTATTCGAGCAGAAATCACCACTGACTCCAGATATTAATTTTATCATTGTTATTACTTCTACAAATATTTACGCGTATTTTAAAATATAATTTGAATCCAATTAAATTCTGCTTATTAAATAACTTTTTTAGACACTTGATTTTTATTATAAATATTTAAGTCACGAATAACAGTGGGAAAAACGTACACACAATATATATATATATATATATATCAGAAGATATTTAAAAGACTGATATATATATATATATATATATATATATATATATATGCTACACACAGACCGTGCATGGAACAAGGAACTCTTCTGGGATAATTAAATCCACTATAGTCCGAGTAAGTAATGACAAATACCGCCTCGGTGGTGTAGTGGTTAGCGTCGCGGACTACGAATCCATCGGCCCAGGGTTCGAGACCCGACGGCAGCCGGCGCGCAGCAAAACCCAGCTGTTCATCCTTCCACACAATAAAGAAAGTGGTTGGTAGATAAATGGGCACCCTAGGAGGCCTAGTGGTCAAGACGCTGGGCTACTGATGGGTCGTGGTTCGGAATCCACGTTAAACTGTAGGTCTAAGGTGGAGTGAAAAGCTTGACCTTCGTCAGAATGAACAATTCGGGCGGAAGCTAACCAAAGGTTAGCCCGACGCGGGCAACGGGTCACTCGCAAAGAGAATTTAACATTGGTAAACTTCCTTCCAGACCACTCTTTCTATATATATATATATATATTGCTTACTCTACCACATGGACTTTTATATGTAAGAGACCTAACCTAACCTACGAAATACATCTCGTCAGGGCCGATCCTAGAGCCATATATAGCAATGGAAATGAGCGCGATGTGTCGTTAAATACGTGATTTAAAATAACAGGACCATTTTACCCGAGGCAGTAGTATATCCGAAAAACATCGTAATGCACGATTTTTTCTATGTAGCAATAATAATTAACTCTTTCAAATACGTGATTTAAAATAACAGGACCATTTGACCCGAGGCAGTAGTATATCCGAAAAACATCGTAATGCACGATTTTTTCTATGTAGCAATAATAATTAACTCTTTCAAATACGTGATTTAAAATAACAGGACCATTTGACCCGAGGCAGTAGTATACCCGAAAAACATCGTAATGCACGATTTTTTCTATGTAGCAATAATAATTAACTCTTTCAAATACGTGATTTAAAATAACAGGACCATTTGATACCCGAGGCAGTAGTATACCCGAAAAACATCGTAATGCACGATTTTTTCTATGTAGCAATAATGATTAACTCTTTCAAATACGTGATTTAAAATAACAGGATCATTTAACCCGAGGCAGTAGTATGCCGAAAAACATCGTATAACCTAACTATAATTTGCAACTATAGTTTACCTTGACTTTCATATGCTTCTATCCTGTTTTATTAATAAAGATTTTTAACTTTTAATAACGTATGAATAAAGATTTTTAACATTTAATTTTATTTTAGTATTTATTCATGCCACGCCGCCTTAGACCACAGCTTAACGTTGAAACCGAATGTTCTTTTTAAAATATAATTAGGATATAATTTCTTTATTATAAAATAAGTTAACAATTATGTTAACAAACAATACTAATAATTTGTAAGTAAAAAATATAATATAAGGGACTACCATAGAAATGTAAGTGCCTATAATTCGATTTTATATATATGTTACTCGTCCGGTCTCGTTATAGCGGATTGGTACACGTCATAGCTCCACCCAGCTACATCGGCAGCCAATCACTACGAACATCTGGTCTTTTGGGCGGAGCTTGGCGAATGTGCATATAAAAGGGGATATTTTCAGTTGGGAGTAACAGTAGCTATTTTCGCATCAGTGAATAATCAACCATGGACCTGTACGTCTCCCCAGACTTGTATGAAGAACGTGATACTGCAGCATTAACCACAATTAGTCTTTTCAATGCGGCTGATTGTGGCGAACTATTTTCGACGCAAACCGTAGAAGATATTTGCAGTGACGCTCCTTACAATCCGACGCAAGGGACTACCATAGAAATGTAAGTGTCCATAATTCGATTTTATATATATACGGAGAGTTGTAGTATTTCGTCAAATAGATACTAGTCAAAAATGTCAATCAATGTTATTTCCCCATCATGCTAAAATCGAAATTGGTAATCGAACCAAAGATATCTTCACATAATGGAGATCTGTCTGTCTGTCTGTATATGTTTTCCTTTAAGGTCCGATGAGGATTTGACACGAGTTATACAATCTTTTGAAGGGAATACGGATGATATACTGATCAGTCAGCAGTGTCACACATCCTCCACCATGGACCTGTACGTCTCCCCAGACTTGTATGAAGAACGTGATACTGCAGCATTAACCACAATTAGTCTTTTCAATGCGGCTGATTGTGGCGAACTATTTTCGACGCAAACCGTAGAAGATATTTGCAGTGACGCTCCTTACAATCCGACGCAAGGGACTACCATAGAAATGTAAGTGTCCATAATTCGATTTTATATATATACGGAGAGTTGTAGTATTTCGTCAAATAGATACTAGTCAAAAATGTCAATCAATGTTATTTCCCCATTATGCTAAAATCGAAATTTTTATGGCGTTCACTCCTCGAACCAAAGATATCTTCACATAATGGGGATCTGTCTGTCTGTATACTCTGTATATGTTTTCCTTTAAGGTCCGATGAGGATTTGACACGAGTTATACAATCTTTTGAAGGGAATACGGATGATATACTAATCAGTCAACAATGTCAAATAATGTAAGTGTTTTTCGATCTTTTTGGGATAAGAAGACGCAATATATTTTCATAAATTTATTAAATGAAAGAAATCAGTACAATAAACGAATATACAAATATACGAACAAAAACATTATAATATACAACGAGTACGTACAATTGGAAAACGGTTTTTTATCTGTCTGCATACCATTTCATCGTTTCGGTGAGTGTGACACGGGTCAAATAAATTTAAAAAATTTATAAATTCTTTATCATTTGACATATGCATGAGAAATGAGACACAGTACATTCCGCAAACATTAGTAAAATATCCCTGCATACGAAATGGGTTCCATACAACTTCGGGAATATGTAACTGAGCGAGAAATTTTACAATAATAGGGTCACTCCAGGGTTGAGTACCGAGTGAATCAAAATAGTACAGGCGCTGTCTATTTTTAAAATAGACAGCGATCCAGTGAATCCCTTCATTACCGATGATGTCTGTGTTCACAATAAGACTACCGCATTCTCGCGTACTTGGCAAACTCAATGTTTCATTCTTCGCAAACACGCCGATAAATTTGGAACGTGTGACTCGCTCCATTACTTTCTGAAGTGTATTAGCATCCATTTTAAAAGTCAGTGATAACGCTTCTAAATCTATCTACTTCTATTAGGGCTTGCGATTCGAGATATACTAGTACACTAATAGGAGCGTCTATAGGCTTGGCGAATTCCAGCCGCACTGAGATGTTACCGCTCTGCTGTGGTGTTAAATGGGTATTTACGCTAGCAGATAAGTCAGGTGTAATGTCAAACGGATAAAGGTTAAATTGATCAATGAATTCTTCCTGCGTTACCCCATTACCAAGCTCATCACAATCACCTGCAATATGGGTCAGATTACTATAGGCTCTGGCACAAAGAGGTAACACAGCGTCTGATGAATAGTCCGTACCCATTGTTCCACCCAAAGCAGTGCCATTAACGTATAGAGTTATATTTTTAAGTCCGAAATTCTCGAATTTAAAGGCACTCTTTTTATATTTTCCATTCACCGAAGCGTGGTCCTGCATGCCGATTAATATCCTTTTAGGAAGATTTCCCAGGGCAATGTTTTCTATCTGCTTCGATGCCAACCCTGCAGGAACCGTATATAGTTTGATCTGCACTCTGTTAATAGGATATTTCACTGTAGCGTTTAGTAAATTTTTCTCAATTTCTAGTTGTTTTGGTGAACTTAATTTCACTCGCCGTACGCGGAGGTATGTGTCCATAATGTGAACCACAACGGACTTTGCACCCTCTTCTTGATTCGCATCCAGATTTAAGCAGATCTCAGGACTCGTGCGGGTGAGCTTTATTTTCATATCCACCCCGTTCACAAGCAACTTCTCCTGGAAAGTGAAATCTGTGTGCAACCGTCCAAAACACTCGTATATTTTCTTTTTAGAATTTTTAAATTTGTCCTTTATACTATTTTCATCTTTAGTTTGATAATATCCCTCCGCACTTAAAAAGGTAGCCTTCGCTTCTTTGGAAAAGTTGAGGACATTTTCCAAATAGGCTCGTAGATGATAGTACCCCGTGCCTGCCGATATGTTGGTCTGATTTAAATATACGTCACACTGGTTGAATATGGCGTGCAGAAAGTTTGTTTCAGGGTATACAGCATATTTGTCATCGCAGGCCGTTCCATCAGAATGGGCTATACGTAGCTTAGCGTACATGTGCACACAGCTTGGATCAAAAAAGTAAGGACCTGAGCTGGGTATCACGAATTCTATAGGTGCACTCGGAACTAATTGTGTTTAAAGGGTTAATTGTAATAAAGTCACTGTGCTCAATAGAAACTTGGGTTGGCGGGAGCTCAAAAAAGGACAGCTCCGATTACAGCATTGTGAACTACATGGGTGGATGAAGCGTGCCATGGCGAAATAGTGACTCCTCTCTCGACAAGTGGTAAACAAACTATGATTCATGAGATCAATATCCTTAGCTTATATCAGTCAAAAAAGTGGTCAACCATAGGTTTCATTCGCTTACAGCATTTCTTTTTTGATAGCCTTTTACGTTTAATACCACGTGACCCCTTCTTCTTCTTCCGGGAGCCCTCTTCTTCTTCCCGCCACCACGCATTTTTCTCTTTGCATCTTTGATGATTTCGTTCCGTGTACGCTTTAAATGTTTTTTTAGGGCTTCTTTAGGTTTAGCCCCGGCCAATATGTCTTCTGCAGTGTTAAGGCCTGATTGTAGCGCTTTCCTTCCAAGGTATCTGGCACCCCTCTTCAGCAAAGGAACAGCCGTACGTAGTATGGATGAAAAAATGGATCCAAGTCCACTACCGCGCTGGTATCGCATCCCTCGATAGACGGTGAAAGGCTTTCTATCCATTATAACTCAGTGCGTCGAAAGTGTAGCTTCACTGTTAAGCTCCCGTTACCGAATGGGAAGTTTTCGCCCTCAATCGTTCTTATATATATTGTGATATTGGTTATTAAATTAGTTGCGACATTCACATAATGGGGTCTGTCATATGTAATACTCAAACTCCTTCCTCTATGGTTGGGGATGTGAGCAATGCGCAGCAGGCGTGCCTGGGTATCCCCAACAAACTGGTGCTCCACTATATTACTGTAAATATAGCACATGTCTGGGGACCTTTCAGCCAATTTCTCCATCTTCAATTGATACATTAATCTGGACAAGTTATACTGTGTCTCGTGTCTGCAGAGCTTCTTCGTATAAGATTCTTTTCTCATCAGGTGTTTTTTCACTGTTTAATAGGGCTAACAATTCGCTTTCCATTCTTTTAAGTCTGCTTTTACGGGGATCTAGATCCGTGTCTCTTTGCAGTGAGGCGTACACCTCGTGGGGAATCACTACCACTTTCTTCATTATATTAATCTAGTCAGTAAAGGGCCCAAAACTGAAAATAAGATGGGGAGAAATGACCCTCCTGTTTGCACAATAACTCGTTTTTTCTTCGCTACAGTTTGACTTTTACGAGCGAGTGTACATATTATGTTCTTGTAGCGGCGTAGGCGAGCCTTCTGATGGGCTTTCATTGATACATTGCAATTTATAACGTTAAGACAGATTTCACAGATGCATTTTAAAAAGTCGGCGTCGATATTTTTAATAAACATCTGCTGCATTGCCCGGGGCAGTCGATGATAGATTTTTATTAATTCATGGTATTTCTTTAGTCTCTTTGTCATTCTGGAATATACACCGTTTCAGGCTCGTTTGGAAATATATTCGTTCGCAGAAGCACTCTAAACGTGTTTCGCGGATGAAGGTCGCAAAGCAAATATCCGTAACGCATGCTTGTAGCTTCTTTATAAACTTCCAAAAACTCCTTACGCTGTTTCGGGAACATTTGATTGGCTAATACCCCAATTTGTGATACATCTCTACGTTGCGCGAATAAGACTAGATATTGCGTATTTAACGACACATCGCGCATGTATCTATTTTTGAAAAATAGATTCTGATTGATGAAGAACACGCTTATGTTAAGATGGTGGGAGTATACTGTAAATGTCTCGGCAAACGTTTTATCCATCTCCAACATGAGATCGTCAATTACAATGATTGTATGTTCAGTTCCCTTTAGCGAATTAACGTCATATACGCCTTTGTGGAACAAAATATCATCTTGGTACTCGTTGAACACTGATTGATACGTCGAATAGCACCATATAACTTTATGCACAAATTTCGAGAACATCTCGCCCTTTTCTTTAATGATTTTAAGCATAAACACAGTTTTACCACATCCTGTAGGTCCAGATATAATACATGTGGATGGGCTCGTGAATCTGAATTTTTCTACAGAGTCCATTTCTAACACGTCACACTCCTAAGTGGGTCATTTACAAAATATTACAAATTTTGAGTGCTGATCCTTATATTTCTTCTCCCACAGAACCGACGATGAGGTAGAGCACCCTATCATTACGGATGACGATGACAGTGTAGTTGTGATCTCCTCCCCTGAACCCTCACCAGCGATACAGGTTGCACGTCCAAAGCGGAGGTATGAGAACCCCACATCAGGTATAAAGCGGCCGAAATACGTACCTGTTGCAGCAGACCCCCAACCCTCAACCTCTTACGCAACAACCTCCCCAGCAGCAGCACCTAATATACCCCCTTATTCCGCCCCCCGTTCTGTTAAGTCTACAATAATAGATCCCCAACCCTCCTACGCAACAGGGCCCCCATCAGCAGCACCTAATATACCCCCTAATTCCGCCCCCGTTCTGTTGAGGATGTTATTACGTTCGAGTTAGTGCGCGCCGCAGCCCCCACCCCCGCCTTGACTAGAAATCGGTATAGAGTCAGGGTCGACCCTAGAGCCCTGTATAGCAATGGAATTGAGCGCGGGATACGCAGGGTAGTACAGCGTATTATAGAGTTTGCTCTTCAGAATCGCGACGAGCGTGAGGTCAGGACGAGTCTGTCCTTTGGGTTCGGGTCAGATGACGGTGATGTAGACGATTATTGGGTGATACTACCGTTCAGACGTTTGGCTGCTGAAGATGTAGATTATATATTAGGGCGTATAATGCAAGCCGTCCAAAGTAGTATAGCCTTCAATATGGACAACTTCACGGTAAATATTGACCGTGTATTCCGTGTTGCGGGTCATAGTGCCATACCGTACACTCTTAACTTCAATTCTCCAACTATTTACCGAAGGCATATAAACGTCGATCGTGGTTGCGGCTTTATAGCAGTACTCTTAGCACGTATGTTTACTGTACAAAATACACGGACTCAAAAAATTTGGCTGCCTACGATCGTTGAGCGTGCCCGTAAACTAGCTGTAGACTGTGAACTTGAATTTGACTGTAATATGGGTCCTGAAGAGCTGAGAAAGGTAGAACAGGAAATGAATGTGCGCATAGTTGTATTTGGTTTGGATGATCGCCACCGGACTGTGTATGTTTTTAAAAGCTGTGTGAGAGATCGTACAAGACCCCTACTTATTTTAGGATTGTCAGGGACAACGTATCTCCCCATCCGTAATATAAGGGGGCTTTACGCGAGTTATGACAAAAGTCGAAAATATGGGAGACATCATGATTTGTGTAAGGGGTGCCTCGAGTTTGCGGATGATATAGTGAGACATTGTAAAGAATGTCACATGGTATGTGAGCAGTGTAAAAGCACCAAATGTGAAAGCCGTGTAGTTGAGAAGAGAGACTGTGATGTGTGTAGACGCACATTTTTCAATAATAGCTGCTTTGATCTCCATAAATCAATTGGTACGTGCAGGAAAATGAGAATCTGTGAATGTGGTATGTTTCACACAATGGATAATTGGGGAAAATTTAAGCACAAGTGCGACGTAATTCACTGTCCTACATGCCAGGAGGAATATAAGGCGGATGGAGTAAAGCATGTGTGTTATATGAAAGATGCTAAGCCTAAAAATAACCCTTGTATAACTGTGTACTACGATATAGAAACATATACGAACGCTGAAACCAAAGAGGTAATTCCACATTTACTTGTGAGCCAGACCATCTGTGATGAGTGTATGGGTATCGAATGTGGCGAGTGCCCCAAATGCGGTAAACGGACAAACGTTTTTAAAACGAATGTCAGCGATAGTCCTGTGAAACTATTTGTGTCCTATATTGTCAAGTTAGCCGACAAGTTCAAAAAATGACTGTGTATATTCTCGCCCATAACGGGGCAAAGTTTGACACGCAGTTCCTTTATAAGGAGTTGCTTGAACACGAATCCTCTGAGATATTTACAGGTGATCCATTGAAAAGAGGCAACAAATTAATACAGATGCAGATAAGAGGCAATGTACAATTTAAAGATACTTTATTATTCACACCTTGTAAATTAGCAAAGCTACCCAAGGTGATGGGAGTAGCAGCTGAAGTTTCCAAAGGATACTTCCCATACACTTTCCTCACCAGCGAGACTTTAAACTACGTAGGCCCACCGCCCCCCAAACATTATTTTGACTGTATGGATGAACGTGAAGACTTTGATCGATACTACGACAGTTTTAATGAAAGTAACCCTTATAATATAGCTGATGAATGTGAGCGTTATTGCGTGAATGATGTGCGCGTGCTTAGAGTATGTTTCCAGGCCTTTAGAAGTATGTACATAGCCCGTTTCAAATGCGATCCACTGCAAGTCGCAACCACCATCGCATCATTATGTTTTACGGTGTTCAAGAATAACTTCATGCCTAAAGACACCTTAGCCATTATTCACCGAAACAACCCCGCAGTTACGGACACAAGGCTATTTACTGGCTCATACACCTGCAGCAACAAACAGGTGTATACATAAAGCACGCCCGCAACACGGGTGAAGTACCCATTAAGATTAATGGACGTGTTTTTTGGGTTGATGGGTTAAGTGAAAACCGTGTCACTGGTGTGAAGACTGTGTATTCCTTTAATGGATGCTGGTGGCATGGATGACCCCGTCCTGAGTGCGGAGTCACCGGAGATATCCACGGTAGGTCTCCTGCCGACTGTCTTGCATCGACCCGCACCCGCGATCAACTTATAGGATCACAGTTCACTCACAAAGTCTTGTGGGAGCATGAATATGATGCACGGATGGAGACAGACGATGTATACCGTGAGGAAATAAAAACGATCAAGCGTTCAATGGTGCTGGATCCTCTCAAATGTGGTGATAGCTTGTTTGGAGGACGTACAAATCCTTTCAGACTATACTTCCCACCTACGGAGGGCGTGAAGCTCCATTACTACGATTTCTGTTCTTTATACCCATACGTGATGAAGAGCAATCCGTACCCCGTGGGCGCTCCTGAGAAACTGGTGGGGCCTAGCCTACCATCCATCAATGAATTTTCAAAAAATTTGAATGATCATTACTTTGGGCTCTCTTTCGTAGACGTACTCCCCCCACGCAATTTATGGATGCCGATCTTACCTGTCGTTATCGACGACAAGCTCATGTTTCCCCTGTGCGTGAAGTGCGCGGAAGAGGATAACGGCGAATGTAACCATATACCCCACCAGCGTAAGATCAGAGGCGTATATACAAGTCCTGAGCTGGCCCTAGCCGTACGCCATGGTTATAGAATACTGAAGATACACGAGGTGTGGAGGTTTCAGAAGCTCCCCAACCTTTTCACACCATATATAAACGCCTTTTTGAAGGATAAGGTTGAAGCATCAGGGTATCCGCGAGGAGTTGATACCGAAGATGAAAAGTCTGCCTATATTCAACGTTACCGCGACCGCGAAGGTATACAACTTGATCGTGTCCAAATTGTAAAGAATCCTGGCAAGCGCTTTAGTGCAAAGTTGTGTCTAAACAGTCTATGGGGAAAATTTGCGCAGAATACCGGCAGAGGGAACATTCATTTGGCACAAAGTTATAGCGATGTCTGGGATTATGCCAATGCCCCCGATAAAGAGGTCATGGAGATCGTGAATGTAGGTAATACTTACGTAATAAAGTACAACAACACGGAATTTGCCACAGATACCTCAAGGGTTACAAACATACCTGTGGCGAGCTTCACAACAGCCTACGCCCGTATAAAACTTTGGGGTCTATTGCATTCTCTTGGGCGGAGAGTATTGTATGCCGATACAGATAGCGTGATATTCACAGAGAGGGAGGGTGATTACATGCCCGCTATTGGGGAGTTCCTCGGCGAGCTCACTGATGAGATCAAGGATGAGTATGGGGACGACGCATACGCCGACTCTTTTATCTCAACAGGACCTAAGACTTATGGGTACGGGTCAGGGTAGGGGATGAAATGAAATATATCGTGAAGGCAAAGGGTATTACGCTCAACCATGCGAATCGGGAGGTTGTTAACTTTGAGTCGTTGAAGGATCTAGTATGTTTGCAACCTCACCAACTAATTGTAGGCACCCACAATTTTCGGGCGCAGAAGCTGGGAGGCGTGAAGGAACTTAGGGGTACGATGGTGTGCCGTAACACCTATAGGAAACGTTACCAGTTACCTGGCACCTATGATACCGTACCCTTTGGATACCAATGATGCTTCTAACTCACACGTCTTGTATATAATCGTATCTATTTGTAAATATGTATATATATATATATAACTTGAATATCTCGAATCGTATTTGTAAATATATGAATATCTCAATAAATGAAATAGCGTTTCACTTTCTCCTTTGTGTGTGTGTGTGTGTGTGTGTGTGTGTGTGTGTGTAGGTGAAAGTTCTAAGCTCCGCCCACTGCGTGAGTCATGCTACTATCTGGGAGTCCCTGCGTGGTCAGTCGACCGCAGTAAGCCCGAGAGATCAGACGTGTATTCAGATCAGACGTATATTGAAATGGCTACCTTTAATATTGCTTGCACAACGTTTATGAAATGGTATTCAGTAAAGTGTGAGGATGTGGTGGATACCGAAAAACTTCCTATTCCCCCCTCCTATGCCTCTTTTAAAACCACATTGGATTGTGCGAAGTTCCAAGATGTACAAATACTCTACGGATGTTCTGGTGAGACTGTTGAAGGCTTTTGTTGCACAGACGATGTGCTGAAGTATGCTGCAGGGCTAAACTTTATAAAGTCTCACATACACCGTGAAGTAAAAGAAACAACGCGTGCAGAAGAGAAGCAGCAGGTATGGATAATGAGCCTTGTGGATCGGTGATGTGACAAGCGGTATTACGTCATGCTACACCATGTCGATTACTCATACCCTACGTCTGAAAATGTGAATCTCGTGATCATGGACAATCTTAGGTGTTTTTATCACTATATTAACGTATATCATGATAAGGTTCATAGTGAGGTTGTGGCTAGTGCCATGCGTGAGTTTTTAACAGATTTTAGAGACGAGTATCGTTTGATGGGTAGAAAGGAAAAATATGAGCATATGTTCCTCTCAAATAGTGCGCCGGAATGTGGAGATGATTAGCGCCTAGTTCTTATCCAAAGTGCGTAGGCTGGTGGTGACGAAACGGAAAAACAAATATGTGCAACAATTCGAGTCGTACGAACATGCCCATTCACGTATCATCGAGTCAGCCGCCCGTCGAACCGTTCCTGCCTGTGCCTCACACGGCTCATAGTTATCTCAGAGCTTGAACCGAGTAGACGTGCGCTCCTCGAATACGATGGAACTTCCTTTGAGCAGCATTCTCAACGCCTCGTACGATGTGTCCGTGACGAAATCGTTGCGCGTGTTCAGGCGTAATTCCGGTACCATTAGCTATG
The DNA here is from genome assembly GCA_023014485.1 of Bathynomus jamesi. Classification (NCBI taxonomy): domain Eukaryota; kingdom Metazoa; phylum Arthropoda; class Malacostraca; order Isopoda; family Cirolanidae; genus Bathynomus; species Bathynomus jamesi. Next base: position 793,989 of record JAJOZX010001121.1, read on the forward strand.
TACTGGAAACGGAATGTAGACCGACAAACAAACGGGTTTATTTAAGTATCGAGGAGATGAATAGAATCTTTGTGATAGTTGATAAGTGGTGTGAAGATCGTTATAAAATACCTGCTAACGTAGGTACAAGAAGAGAGCAGATTAGTGACGCGCCCTCATACGCCGTTGTATGTACGTTGTGTATAAATAACGATCGGCCATGCATTGATATAAGGCTGATGTGGAAGAATGCTTCTGATAATAACGCTCTTATTCCTACGCGAAACCGTTTCATCCTCGACAGAATGTTTGAAATCGTCGGATTCCGTAAACTGAAACCTATATTAGACGCGCGTGTTACGGATATGCTTTATTTTGATACAGTTCTTGAATACGCATACACTGCTCTGCTCGATGGGTTTACCGAGTGTAGGACTGGTGAGAATGGTCTAGTGCTGGATGTTTATTTAAAAAGTTTAGACTCTTTGAAATACCATGAACTTTGGTACAAAGCAATTGATCGGTACAAGGCTGAGCTCACCTACACCGTTCACCCTGAAGAACTATTTCTTTATATAACGCGCAGTTGCCGTAACGATTTAGAAGATTATTTCAATTGCCGTTATGTTGAGTGAAGAGTTCACGATTGAAAAGCCCGAGTCGGTAGAAATAAACCCTCGATTGGAAAAGCATTCTTATAAACTTGTGTTTAATAATGTAGCTAACGATGAACTCTTTGTGCGTGCTTTTGATTGTATTCTAGACGTATTTAAAGATGACTTGCCAACCGGTTGTAAAGTGGGGACAAAAATAGTACTGAACGATATGAAAGCCATTCATATCGAATACAGGCTTCCCTATACTTTAAGCGGTGAAATAATATTAAGCCGCATAGACTGCGTAATGCAGAGCAATAATGATGTAATTGTAAACTCGATTAAGACCGAGTTTAGCATTTTGAAAAAAAAGTGAAATGTATATATATTTTGCTTGACGATTATACGCATATTTCTATTGATTTGTGTTTATATATATATATATATATTTTGCTTGATATTTCTCCTGTACTGTTATGTACATATTGAAGTGTATATGAAATGTATATTTTATTTTATATATCACCATAATTGTGTGTGTGTGTGTGTATTTCTCCTGTACTGTTATGTACATATTGAAATGTATATGAAATGTATATGAAATGTATATTTTATTTTATATATATATATATATCCATAATTGTGTGTATATATTTCTGTTATACGCATATTCCTCAAATGTATATGAAATGTATATTTTATTTTATATATATATATCCATAATTGTGTGTATATATTTCTGTTATATGCATATTCCTCAAATGTATATTTATTTTCTATATATTTATAATAAAAAGAATGATGCAATGTTGTTTATTGTTATGCCTTCTACCACCGGTATTCTGTATACAACAGGTATCTGGCAATATTTAAGCCTTCTAAGCCAACTGGCTGATTAGGAGTCTATAATAGTGTATACAATGGTATCTGGCAATATTTAAGCCTTCTAAGCCAACTGGCTGATTAGGAGTCTATAATAGTGTATACAATGGAATACATGGCGCTATCTGGCAACTCAGCCAACTGGCTGATTAGGCGTATATAATAATAATGTATGCAATAATACTGCTAAAAAGAGGTATCTGACAACCAGCCAACTGGCTGATTAGGAGTCTATAATAGTGTATACAATGGAATACATGGCGCTATCTGGCAACTCAGCCAACTGGCTGATTAGGCGTATATAATAATAATGTATGCAATAATACTGCTAAAAAGAGGTATCTGACAACCAGCCAACTGGCTGATTAGGAGTCTATAATAATGTATACAATGGTATCGTGGTATCTGGCAACTCAAGCCATTTACGCCAACTGGCTGATTCGGAGCCTATAAAACAACGCCAGCCCGGCTGGAAGTCTTAGTGTGCACTTGGCTCCTGCCAGGTGAACACCTCTCCTCCTTTCTCTCCTCCTCCTTTCTCTTGGGGGATAACGCCGCCTCCAAGTTCCCCTCCCCACCCCCTTTCCCCCACCCCCTTTGCAACAACCCCCTTTGCAACAACCCCACCCCCTTTGCAACATTACATAATAACCTGCAACATTCCTGCACTCTCCCCTTTTGCGGCTATACTACTTTCCTTCAACGAGGTTGAGCGACGCTAGGTCTGATCAGTAATTGGATGGGGGACCGTCCTCCGCGTTCAAATGATGTAGCGACCCGTGATTCAGATCTTACGTAAAGTTGTAAGTCCTCTTCCGTCACGTAACCTTTATCGTTACGAGGATGATTAGACGACTCTTAACATTATTAGTGCTATTGTAGACTAGTGAACGGAATACTCGTTTTCCAAACAGGAGTCTCGCGTTCGATTTCCGACGTAAAAAAGTCTTTTATTAATAGAGAATTAAATGCTTTCAAATTAAATAAATGAATTATATACTACATAAAAAAAATACTGAACTAAAACAGCTTCCCATGCCGGGAATTCAACCCGGCCCTCCTGGGTGAAAGCCAGGTATCCTAGCCACTAGACCACATGGGAGGGGTTAATGTTGGTGTAAATCGAATGTTTAAAATTATACATTAAATTTATTTCTTTATTGTTTGTACCAGTTTCATTATATATATATATATTAGGGTGTCCCAAACTCATAGGGGGCCAAATTTGTTTTCGGGATACAAATCCGCTCGTGTTGCGCTCTTTTGATGTTTCCCATTAGAAGTCTTCCTGTAAAATTTCAGAGAGATCGAAGGAAATTTAAAGGTCCCGAACTTTGAACATTTTATTTCTCCTCTTAACTGAAAGGCAAATTAACTGAAATATTTCTCTAAAAAGTTCCATCACAAAGATGATTATACAAAATAAACATGTATTTTAATCTTAACACACAAACAACAATTTCAAAGCATCACATTTATGCATTTTAACTAAACACGTGTTTCATGAGATCCGTTTTTGTTCCCTTCCGGCTCACATTCCGTCGGTGTGAGTGGACAGTTCGAAGGAGGAACTGGAGGTCTTCTTCATCACGGCACAGAGGTTTGCTTGTGTATTTCTCAATGAGGGCGATGCCTCGCTCTGCTGCATCATTGACCACCATCAGTTCTGCAGCTCGGCTCTTTGCCAGACGGTAGTTTTCGTCAGTAGGCCATGTTTCAGGGTCTTTGGTGAGGAACGTGGGCTCAACTTGGAGAAACCGGAAGAGTGTGGTGGATCGACTCGTCACCCACGGACTTAAACGGCCATCCACTTGCAGTCCCTTGCCTTGGACCCGTTTGAGTCCTTTCCCAGGGCGCTTTTTCAGGTTAGCCGTCATGTTACGCTTTTCATTGTCGTCAACTCTGTCATCAAACAGTGCAAGACAGATTAAGTCATCCGAGATATACCACAGATGACGGAGCACAGCCCGGTAAGCTGTGTTTCCAACGTCCTTGTCAGGGTAACCTACAAGAAGATTGCACAGCCTAACGTCATTTTTGGGAGATTTGATGGCGATGGGAGCCTCGTGCCAGTGACGCACGTATACAAGGCTCACGAAGAGAGCCATACGGCGAACCCCTTGCAGTTCTTGGAGACGAAGTTCGGAGAACTGGGACTGCAGTAATGCTATTTTCAGGCAGTAAATACCTTTGGCCATCCATCTGGCCTGATGGTAAGCCCCTGGATGCCGAAGCTTGTAACGTCCTACGTCGTCTCCGAGGTACAAGAGGCTCAGTCGAAGAAGTTCTTCATAATCCTCTCGAGGATGATTACCACTTCTTCGGGCATCGCGGAGATAGTCTATTACCTCAAGTCGCATTTGTGAAAGGCAAGCATTGTCATTTATGAAGGCTTTAGCCACCTCGTCCTTGTCAAATGCATCCAACTGACAGTGGTTCATTGATGGCCAGGCCTCCTTGAATCTCCTAAAAAGTGGGATTTGAGGACTTGGTGGTGTTCCTAGGCACACGACGAAGACATCCTTGAGAATCACTTCGTGAACGTGATGACGGCAAGCAAACCATAAAAGAGATCTTCCCAATGCCGCTTCCAAACGCGCACACGCACCTTGCACTATCCCTGTGTTTGATGCCGTCGTGTCAAACACCATGCCTATGATCTTGTCCTCAATTCCGACTAGGGTGAGCGCTTGATGGACTGCGCTTGCCATTTGCTGTCCTGTGCCGTCTATTATTTTCGGTGCTCCTAATAGCTCTTCCACACCATCCCCATTCACCACAACAGCAATCCGATCGACTGAATTACCCTCCTGTTCGATGTCAGTGAGTATCTTTGTGTCCCAGTGGATCTGCAGTCGAGGTGGAAGCTGCTCGAGGTGGCCAATAACATTGGTCCCTATCATTGTACGGGCCTTTTGTCGGAAGCGGTGAACCGTGCTCTTTGATGGAACACTGTCAGGACCGAGAGCTAGGGATTTTGCAGTCGCAGCAAACACCTGATGTTGCCTGTCGAACAGAAAGGCCCTCGCGATCCCAAGTTGCTGCCAGGTCAAGATCACTCAGACTTTCTTTTAGTCTGTCATGTTTGGGAGCTTTCGAAGGTTTAAGTCCACAAGTGACGGCTTCGTTTCCACTGTCAGCTGACGATGTGCTAGAACTGCTGTCGGTAGCCTCTTCTGTGACTCCTACAGCTAGAGCCTCCTCCGTTTGACGCCGGTGTGCCCGCTCAAGAGCTCTTTCCCTTTCCTGTCTTTTCATTGTGGCTGCATTATATTTTCTATCTTCACCTCCCATGTAACTCGTATGTCGATCTGCCCTTTGGGAAATGAGGAATTCCTTGTCTTCAAGAGGGATATCTCCACGATCCAGAACGTCTGAGCGGGCGACATCAAAAATATCCTCCATATCAGCCAAGAATACATCCCGCTGCATATTGTAAGTAATTCCAGTCTTGTTCTTGTTTTTATGCAAATTTCGATACCTCTGAACCAAAGCTTTCAGTTTAGTCGAGGCATGAACGGAGGTTGTTGCCAGATTCGAGTTGGCTCTAGCCCAGATTTCTAATACAGCCGATATTACAGCCTTGACACTGTTGGAATCTGTCTTCTTTTGGTCGCGGTGATGGTAGAAGAAAAGGAGCAACACGTCCATATTACTTGGTAATCGAGATTTAGCCAGCTCTGCTATCGGAGACCTCTCAAGAAGCCACAACTTGATGTTTGATCTTGTCAACGCCATAATGATCAATTCTGAAAACCAAAAAAAAGTCATCAAACGTCGGGACCTCTAAATATCATCTGATCGAGTTGAAAATCACACAGCCAATGCTTTAGCCCAAACCACATCCGGGCATGACACGAGTGGTCAGGTCGTGTTAAGAAAAGAAATTGGGACACCCTAATATATATATATATATATATATATATATATATATATATATATTGGGAAATGCTCGTTCAATATTTAAAAATAGTTAAAGATTTCCTGATATTGGGTACGCAAAACAGTAAAAAAAATTATAAAATTAAATTTAATTTCCAGTACGTTAGCTTCATAAAGAATATAATAAAAAGGAAAGTTTTACGTTCGGATATCTAATTTGGTCTTCACTACGAGTTATGACTAAAAATTCCTTAAATTTGCATTTTTAGTACATTAGATTGAAGAGAAATTATAATTAATTCGTGTATAAAACTGCGTCTTACTTGTAATTAATATATGTCACAAAGATATCAAGAAACAAAGCTGCGTGTGGCCAGTGTCATCAGGTCCATCAAGGTTTGCTCTGCATTCATCGGTGAACAATAGTCTTAAAATCCGTTTTCACTTACTGACGCCCCCATTCAACACGCTACTTCTTGTGCCTAGGTGTTAATGGTGGCTGAATTGTAGGTTTACACGTCATGCCAAATGTTTGGAGGATTCTACATCGAAATGTTCTTGGTACATTATGTATGCCAGCTTGCTCAAAAACCTCTTTAATTGAGGACAGTGGATGCTTTCCAACTTTGCGCTTGATTACAGATACCTGCCGCCTTGTCACTTTCCTAATAGCTCCTTTATCACTTCGCTGCCTCAATTTGGTACCCTCCGTTACAAACTTCTTTACAGTTCGATGATCCCTGCCAAGGTGCTTCGTAATTTCAATGGATTTTATATTTTCAACGAGCAGCGTGACTATTTTTCTTTTCTCAGTTGGGGGTCAAATCCTTCTTACCCATTTTCACCATTTAGATCTGTAAAAAGAATACTTGCTTAATAATTTGGAACACCATATTTTACATATTTTTCAATAAGACGAGATAATTATTTTAATTACCAAAATATTTTGTTGAAATGGATACCATCAGTGCTGCTATATACTGTACAGTAGGGCGGAGTGAAACCAGACAAAAGTTTTCTCTCCCTTTAGGCACACTGAAATTATATTGTGGTTTAACTAGGAAACACAAAGAAATCTGAAATAATATTCTACAGTATCTTGAACTGCCCCATTTTTGCCAAAATATGACATGGGTGTCGTAACTGGGTTTACGGTGGTTTATAACTGATTTTTTGCTATGTTGTGGGGGAAACAAATAAATATAACCCACACAAAACTTAAAAATATATCTTCTGCAAATAATTTTTAGGTTATTTAATGAATTTCTATTTACTTTTTATTTTCTGGATTAATGATATTCTCGGATTTAGGGTTTTGTTGCAAGGAATATAAAGAAACAAGGAAAGAGAAATAAGCATTTTTTTTTAAATTTGTTGTATTAAATACATATAAAGTATAGAAACACATAACAAGTGAGTACACAAATGGAAACTGCCAAAAACAATCTTAACTATTTGAATAAAGAAGGGAAAATTTTAGCAAAATCCTTTTTGGTTTCTACGTCTGGCATCAGACTACGTGAAATCATTTTAGCTCTGATAAAACCATCTCGTGGTTCAAACCCAAATACAGAACTTGAAGAGTCCGTCACTAATTTAATACAGTGCTCAACATTCTGGGTATGATTGTGATAATTTGGAATGTTCAATGCGTTTTCAGTGATAGCTAAAATTTCTGCTTTTGTCAGCTTCATTGTAAGAGGTGGCTCACTTAGTTTAGTATCATTCCACTTAATTATTTCATCCTAGTCCTTTGCATCAAAATTAAGATTAGGAACCTTGAAATCTCTCAATTCTAAATTTTTACCAGTTTCATTTCGCATATCCATGATTTTCCTAACAGCTTTTTCACGTTTTTCCCTAGCTGAGAATAATATTTTCCGGGTGAGCAAAGTATGCATTTCGGGATATGCTGTATAATTCTTAACAATTTCTACTGATTTTCTAGGCAAATACTTAACCCTATTAATAGCAGAAAACACATACCTTGGGCCATCTATGCAATTAGGTTTACACTTAAACAACTGAAGTAGCCTACCAAGTGCTTTCTCCATAATATGAATCACACCTCCTTTATAACCAGTGTTGGTATTTGTGTTATCACATCCTATTACAGCTATATCATTTTGTAGATGTCTCTCTTTAATAACTGACAATACTGAATTTTGTATGTCTGCAGCTTTACTCGATGCTGGTGTCTGATGGGTAATATACTCTCCACCTGGTTCAGCAATCATTACATAGTGCTCTTCACTCTTCTTTTCACTGTACCATCTGTCATTGACTTTCACTTTACTTAAAATCTGATCCTTTCGACCATCGAAGTATATGGAAGTAATAGGATTCACATCACTTTTCAATGTTTTTCGAAGTCTTTCTCTTTCTCTCCGCACTTTACTTCTGTCTATCACGAGATGGTCATCTTCGTTGGTGATCATACCAACGTCTATCAAAGTTCCATTTGCAGTAGCAGCAGTAGCACGATCTGATACACCAAATCTATCTGCCTGCATTGATATGCCTCAAAGACATTTTCATTTGGATTCCAGTATTTTCAAAACCACAGTCTTCAGTTTTCATTATCCCATTGTCACTGTCTTCATCTGAAGAATTTTCTACTCAGCTCAAAGGTTGAACTTCAGTGGAACGATTGATTGTTTTCTTTTCTTTACTTACTTGTTCTGAGAGCTTCCTCTTGTATCTCTTTTGTAAAATTTGTGTGCTGTGCACACCTACACTATGTACATTTTATGATCACTCCTCTGATCAAGTAGAAACTGTAATTCCTCTTCTGGTACTTTTTTATCTCTCCGACATAAGCAATCTATGTGAATTTCTTCACAATCATCACTGCATCCTATGTCTGTATGAGATTTTGAATTACAGTTATAGGCGCATAAAGAGAATGTGGAATGTAGAACCTGAGAGAATGTGGAATGTAGAACCTGAGATCATCCCAACAGTAGTGGGAGCGACAGGGGCAGTAAAGAAAGCTACAGTGGAGTTTCTCGACCATCTGCCCATAAGTATAACATCTGGAGAAATTGTAGGGGAGATACTACGATACAGCACCTCTATCTTACGCCTAGTACTAGGCTGTACCTAAAAAATCCTTAGGGTTAAGGTTTAACGCCGGAAGTAAAAAACTCTCTCCAACTGGAGTAGAAGGGAAAAAACAAAAAGAAAACGAGAAACAAATTACTGAGACTATTTATATATTCATTTTTTAGTTTCGCTGATATTTTTTATCTACTCAACGTTCCTCCTCTTTCTATGAATCTCACTACCTTTTGAAACACAGCTTTTTCCTGAACTGAACTGTGGGGATTGATGTTTGCTGCCAAAGTTTTAGTACCTCCTGAGTTATTTGACTGATGATTGGCTTCTTAGCTGCATTTTCCCTTTCTTTGAGATAGAGAAACTACTGAGCCACTTGTAAATTAGTTGGCAAAAGATTATGAGGCAACTTCTCAGGAGTTCCAAACATATAATGTTGCTTAGAATGCCTTGTGTTCACAAAGTTTTTCTTTGCTGAATAGCATGGGGAACTTGAAAGCGTAGATGCTGCTGCATGAAAAGCTGTTGGTGTAGAGTTGCTGCAAGACTGTAGGCTGACCATACGTACCGTTTTGAACGGGACAGTACCGTTTTGTATGGGTTTTTGTATGGGTTCTGTCACTGAAGAATAATTGTAAGCTCAATATGTTTATATACTTACTTTTTCATGAATACAGAATATTACATAACCCCCGTCCCTTTTTTGCCATCCCAATGTCCCGTTTTTGTCTCAAGGAAATATGGTCAGCCTATGCAAGAGGGGATGTTGCTAGCTTGCTGCGAAGAAGGATGTTGTTTCAGTAGTGGAGACACTGGTGTGTGGGATGCTGATTCCATCTCTGCTCTTCTATAAGTGAATTATTAACTGAAAAATAAGAACAAAAACTCGAATAAATTTCAGTGAATTTTAATTGCTTAAGGAAAAACAACAAATATTTACTCAGTTTACTCACGTCAGACAGATGTACATTGTAACAAGTGTAAAAGAATATTTTTTATCTCATTTCTCACAGCATGCTCACTAGCTTCTTACCTCTGGATTCTCTAGCTGGGGGACAACTACCGCAGCTGACTGTCAGGCGAACTGTGGTTCCTGGGGAGTCAGAAGACACGATGCGTACGTGTATATGTATAGAGTACGACCTTAGCAGGAATACTTCAATCTGTGAATGACGCAAAATAATACATTAACGTTATAAAAATTTATAATTGTGCTTTCATAATGACATTAATGGGGGTTATTCATATGATGTAATGTTGACGGATGTATGCTATATGAGCACTCTATTTTCTGTTTGTTAAATTGTATTCATGCAAAAATGGGGCGGTTTGAGAAACCTGGCACACTTTGTATCATCAGATTCGTTTTCCTCAGCAAAAACTACAATAAAATATCAGTGTACTACTGTAAATTATCATTTTCACTCCGCCCTAATATATAATGATTATTTGCTATAAATTTCATTGAAATTGGTGAAAAACTTTTGAAAACATTGGAGAAAATGTAATTTCCTTAAAAATTTGGAACGTAGTGTAAACTTTATACAATATTTGTGGATGGAAGATCATTTAACCCTTTACTGGCCAAATATTTTGTTGGGTTAAGTTATGAATGCATGTATTTTAAAGGTTAGAAATTTGTCCTTTTGGGCAGTAAAGGGTTAAGCACAAGAAAATAGCTCACTCGTAGCAGACAATAAATGAATAAATGAACATTTTAAGCACATATACACGCAAGCGCGCACACGTCTAAAATAAACATTCTCTCTCTCTCTCTGTGTGTGTCTCTCTCTCTCTCTCTCTCTCTCTGTATATATATATATATATATATATACGTCTACATTTTTTTAATTGAAATATAATTGGAATTTTGGTTCCTGACCACAAATATTCGTGGTGTGCTCTAAATTTTTTTGTATTAGGATACCTCATCCTCCTACTTTAGTTTCAGGTGATTGTGGGCTCCATTAACCGAGCCTTTTATGGTTCAAAAAGTACTGAAGCGAGTTAATTTAAATTTTATATTGACAATTTTCGGATTCGAATCAGTTTATTGTACAATACATGAATTGTAATTTCATCTTCAAGAGAGATAGATACATTATATATATATATATATATATATATATATATATATATATATATCGGGTGATTATTTTTTAAACATCTGATGCTTTAAAATGTCTGCACTGTATATTTTTATTAATTGAAATTTTTACTGTACCTTCTCTACAAATGGGGAATTAGTCCCTTGTGCAGAACATGCTCTATAGTCTATGTGATATCCTCTCAGCTCATTAACTCTCTGCACACGAACAATGAAATTTTGTAGTACTCTGGATAGAATTTGTGCTGAAGTCAGAAATTTCTTGTTCAGTTGATGCTTTTAATTCTTCTATCGTGTGTGGATTCTGTTTAAACACTCTATATTGTAGAAAAAGCTATAATGAACAATTTTCAATTAAATTTTCCTCAATTAAATTGTATTCAGTTGATATTTAAAAGAAAAAACTTTTTCTTTTTAAATAAGTCTCATGTGTTTATTTTAAGTTTTAGGCAAACTTCGATTTAGAAGAGTCTCTCTTTTAGATTGGTTGTAAGACTTAAAAAAAACTAATTATCGTCATTGGGTTAACCTTAATTTGGTAGATTCGTGAATTTAAATGTTAATTCAATTAACATTATTCGAAAGGTGTAGAGGAACAATGTCGACTTCAAATTTCTAAACATGAATAATGTCGAAAAGTTCGACCTCAATTCCTGTTGTTAGTTTAAATTAGGAGGTCAGGTTAGGTTATATAGACCCGGTTAGGTTAGTCATGTTCAATGAAAATCTGAAATGTATGTATGGGTTGCTTACTCTCAAATGGACTATTAAGCAAGGTTTTCACTTTCTGAAATCTCAAATGAAACATAGGCCCTATACCTGCATTAAGATCGATTTGAAATAATGTTCTTGACGTGCATGAGGTCGAACGTCAACTAGGCTTGTGCGATTAATCGAAAATGTCGATTCGGGTCGATTCAGTAAAAGAATCGAAACCCGACCCGATTTAGAGTTAAAAAATTTCGATTCTTCGATTCGCTAACTGTAACCTGTCGAGACAATAAACTGGCACTACCCCAAAAACCATGGAATGTCGAAACGTGGAATAACAATTGAAAAAATAAATGTGTGTATATATATATATATATTATATAGTATATTAGGGTGCATCAAAATCACCAATGACATAGTTTCACTTTGTCCACAAGTTAGAAATGTTCCAGTGGTTAAGAAAACCTACTATGTGAATTATTTTCGGATTTGAATGCCATTTATGGGGTCCACACAGACTTCCTACATGCACACCAACCCCACAGTCATTCTGTGATTTGAGATCCAAATAGTAAAAGTTTAAAAATTTTGTTCACTACAAAAATCAGCCCAAGAACATGTAAGTGATATTTCTAAAGGTCATATATACTGTACTTCTAAAAAGTGATAGAAACTTCTATAAAGTGATAGATACCTCTAGAAAGTGATAGAAACCTCTAGAAAGTGTTAGGAAGTGGTGGAAAGTTATAGAATATTCTAAAAGGCACTGCAATGTATAATCTGATATGCAAGTATTTATGATAAATGTGATTTTTGTGTGTTTATGTTAAATGTTTATGTGCAAGTGTTTATGTTAATGAATTTTGTGTTCTCTCTTTACAGAATTTTTTTTTGTGTTCTCTTTATACCTGTCGTGCATTATGGCCAGTTCAGATAGCACAAATGATAAATATGCTCTTAAAACTCGTCAAACTGCTGCCATTTGTGGTCTTGGTGCTGGAATCAGCGATGCAAATGCAGAGATAACAGGATCTAGGCTGCCAACATGTGAGCAAGTGTTGCGATGCTACATGTTTCATCAGCAAGAAGGTCTACCGTTTAACCGTACATAATGGAACAATGCTAAATTTGTCTTGCAAAAAATTATTCCATTTTATCAGAAAGGCAACATTGCCATGATTACTGAAAGGAAAGCTGTTGAAAAAATTATAGCACTAGCTGCAAAAAATGCAAAACTTAGGGAACTTCCAGTGGATCGGCGTTCTTCGTCTGGTGCAGTTGCGAAGCTTAAGGGGATCGAAAAGGAGTTACAAGAAACATTTCAGTTGTGGCCAAGGAATGCTGAGCAACTCATAAAAGATCCTGAAGATCTGGAGTTCTTGCGGTCATTGAAATCAGACAGAGTCGCATCATTTGGAAGCCATGACAAGAAGCTCGCATCAAAAGTCCAAAGAAAGCAGGAAAAGGAAATGATGCAAGCAGAACGACAGCTTAAAGCTCATAAAGAAGCCCAAGCATCTACAAGCAAAGTTCAGATTGAGAACAGTGAGGAAAGCAATAGTGATGTTGAGGATGAAGAGGGCGATATAGAGGATTACAAACCAAAAACACGAAAATCTCGCCAAGCAACTCGCTCAGGAACAACTGCTTTTATAAGTCATGACATACTCAAATCCCATAGGATGGTTTCCCTGTCTACATGCATGAAGATCACACCGGCCAACAGGCAGCATTTACCAAAGCCATCATTGAGGAATCAGGAGGTGACACAAAAAAAGTTTCACACTCATATTCTACCGCCGACAGAGCAAGACGTAAGGTTGGTGAAGAGCTTGCATCATCGGTCAAAGAGTCCTGGGTTCCACCACAGTTCCTGTCTCTTCACTGGGATTCTAAACTGATGTCAACTCTGTCATACCAAACTAAAGCTGAAGAGAGGCTCACCGTAGCAGTTGGCAATTCCTATGACATCAAACTTCTTGGTGTGCCTTCCTACAAGCCAAATACAGATCAGCCAGCTGGTCAAATCATTGCTAACCTCACCATGGAGCTTCTCCAATCATGGAATTATGTTGACTCAGTAGTGAACATGACTTTTGACACAACAGCTAGTAACACTGGTCAGGTGAGTGCTGCATGTGTTAGTCTGCAACAGGACAAGGTCGAGCTTTACTGTGGTCAGCTTGTCGGCATCACGTTGGCGAGGTAATCCTTACACAAGTCTTCAATGATCTGAAAATAGAACCACCATTGTCACTAGAAGTTACCATATTCTGTCGGTTCCGAAAGCATTTTGAC